>JABJVR010020087.1:0-10423 GCA_025773905.1 Chitala chitala
TATAGTAAATACAGTACTGTACATGTAAATATAAAGTAAACTGTATGTACGTACGTATATCTGTATGAACAGTACACAATTTTGTCCGTTAGATCCGATGTCCGGAACAATGGAGTCCGTTAGAATGAGGTTTCACTGTACAACACAATGCAAAATGAACCAGAAGGATATATGCACCACAAATTATGTACAGAACTTGTAATGATAGCGTAAGTACGAAAATGAAAAGCATATATTTGGTGTGTGTGTGTGTCTCGCAGGAGCTGCAGGATCGTATCGATGAGTTACAAACACAGCTGGAGGAATACCATAGACACAAAAGGTCTCCACAACATTCTTTAGAGCTTTCTCTCTTTGAAGAGCTTGACAATAAAATCCCAGCCATCACATCTGATCAAGGTAGACTCGTTACCTTAGTCAAGAACTGTTTTTAACTTGGAATTGTTCTGAATCTAACTGATGATTCTGCTCAACTGATAATGTAAAGTCCCGTGCCTTCTACTGAATTACTTGTTCCATTAACCTCTTTTGGTATAAGACAAAATGTGGTAAAGACTTTATCTGGACTGTATCTGTTGTCTTTATTTCTGGTACCCATTGTTGAGTTCAGAAGAAAGCCAACCTTTGAACGTGAGTTTGGAAGCTGAGATACTTGTGGAAAACCTGAAGATGCAGCACCTGGAAGAAATGAATAAAGCTAGAGGTGAACTGGAAAGCAAGGTAAGAGCATTAGACTGAATAATAGTATTTCTTGTGGGCAGTCATCATAAACCAATATCTTTTGTCTACCTTGCAACATTTAAACTCTGAGTGGATTCTACTAAAAAGACTGAATTCTGTCAACATAGAATTTTTACTGTCAACCTCTCAACAAATGATGCCAGAAGTAGATTGTTTCTCTGATTTCTATGTCAGCACTCATCTGATTTCCCCCCCCCTTTTTTCATTAACTACTATTGATATTTTCCAACTAAGCATGTCTTTCATCTTGTTATATCTTTATAGTAGCATTTGGTGCTGTGAAATAAAAAGCATCTAGACAGTTGTAATGTGGTTTGTGTGAAAAGAGTCTCCATGCCAGGAAACAGTTAGAGTTTTGGTTACATGCGTAAATGACATCACTGTTTGGTTCTGTTTAATTATCCTTTTATCCTAAATGTATATGATTTATGCTCTGTATTTCTGCATTGTCAATGGTAGTATTCAGCGTAATTATGTACACTGTCTGTAAAGGCTAAACTTTTTGACCAAAACCTACATCTTTGATAGATTTGTGGCTATAAAAGAGAACTAGAGAAGCAGAGAGCACTTTATGAAGAGCAGCAGGACCTTCTATCTCTCAAGTGCCGTGAGGAGGTTCAGGTCCTAAAAGAGAACCTGTCCAAAGTTCAGGACAGAAGCCATGAACTCCAAATTTGCCTTGACCAGGCAGAACTGTTGCGGGTTCAGGTGGATAGAGAGCATGAAGAAAAGGTGAGTACTTTGAAAAAGGAGCTTTTTGAAACCCAGACCTGTTCTGCTGAGTTGAAGGAGCGGTTGAAGACACTGGAGCTCGATCAGGCCAGAATAATGCACAGCTTTGCTGAGGAAAAGGATGAACTTGTGAGGATTCAAGAAGAGAAGTATGTACAGCTGGAAGAGCATTATAAGAACAACTTAGAGCAACAGCTGAAAGAGGAAAGCCTAAGGGTGCTAGTGGAAAAAGAAGCATTAGAAAGAACACTAACAGCTGAGTGGGACATAGAGAAGATCAGGCTACAAGAGACCCAAGAAAAGCTTTTTCAGGACAGGTTAGAGGAAGAGAAGTTGTTACTTAAGCATCAGTGTAAGGATCTAGAAAAAAGGCTCAAAGAGGCCTGGGAGAATGAGAGGGCTCTGCTGGAGGAGAAACACAAGGGGGCTATTAAGGTGTTGCTGGAGGAGGAGAGAATTAAACTTCTGAGAGATCAGGAGGAGACAGAAAGGAAGCTTCTGGAGCACTGGGAGAAGGAGAGAGCAACAGCAGCACAAGAAGAAAGAAGGCAACTGGAGGACAGCCACCTGAAAGCTATCCAGAAACTGGATGCTATGCACTCTAAGGAGAAAGAACATTTAAGTGGCCTGTTGGACACACTCCAAGATGACATTGCTAAAGAGAGGTAAGGGGGAATGCTTGGGAAGTTGAGGGGTTTTTTGAGATTTGTGTCATCTATAACCCGTGACAGATGAGCGGTTGGATAATGCATGGATGGATGTATTGTCTTTCTAATGATCAAACTGAGTATGAAGTAGATTCCTGTTTTACTGTATGGTAAAGAAGGCTATGTGTATGTGTAATGTGGACTGTTTTTTTTTTTTTTTAACTCAATTTTGGTGTCTTAAAGTTAGCAGCTCATTGATTCGTGGTTAATGGTTGACATGCAGGAAAGAGCTGGAGAACCATTGCTTCCAAAGGGTAAGGGAGGTGGAAAAGCACTTCTTAGAAGATCAGGAGGCTGCTTCTGAGCACTTTCGGGCTGATATTTCCCAGCTGGAACAGCACTACCAAAGTCAGTTGCGGGATATGTCTGAGGCCCATGCCAAAGAAAAAGCTGAGTTTGAGTCTCAGATGGAGAGATCTCTTCAGATGGCTGAACAGGAGAAGAGCGATATCTTTAAAACTTTACAGGAAGAAAAAGATTCCATGATTCAAGAGCTAATGACAAAGCAGTGTGCACTGGAAAATAATTACAAAACCGAGATAAAGGCATTGGTAGCTAAGAACCAAGATCTCCAGAATGAATTGAAGAAGATTGTTTGCACTGCACAAGCAACCAAGATTGATTTCAGAAGGCAGATTAAAAAATTAAAAGACACATGTGAAGAACATCTGAGTGCCAAAGATGAGCTTTTGGCTCAATCTAATGAGAAAGTTCTGCAGATGGAACTATTGCTGAAGCATGCCACAGAGGACTTTAGAGAGGAGAAAGCAAGGGTACATGATTGTCTGATTGAGCTAGAAGTAAAATATAAGGAAGCCCTAACAATGGCTGAGGAACTGACCAGGCAGAAAGAACAGTTATTGGAACATATTACCCACCTTAAAGGTGAACTGTTGGAGAAAGAGTCAGAAGTTTCTGAGCTGTCAGATCTGAGAAAATTCTGTCAGGAGATACTGAGTAGCACAGAAGAAGCAGATAAAATAATTGCTTCATTGAACAAGAAGGTAGAGTTACAACAAGATAAAATAGAACAGTTGAATAGGTCACAGCAAGAACAGAATGCATGCCTGGAGAATATGCCTCGAGCTGAGGCATGTCATAGTATTGCAGTTCAAACAGATTTGTTAATCCCTTTTACAAAATGTGTGAAGATTACAGCAGTTGGTTGTGGTATTGGCAGTGGTGGTAGTGATGGTGATGAAGATGTGTCTGATCCAGAGGAAGGGTGGAAAATTAAAAAGGAAGTTGGGAATTTTCTAAATATTTTCAGAGAACATGGGCTGGCAGTAAAGGAAAAAGATCTGTGTATTAAACGTACTGTAGAACTGCAAGAGGAAAGAGCAGGTTGGCAAGGTCTCACTGACCAGTATAATGGTCCTAATGATGGACAGGCAGGTTTCCTCAGGCACCAATGTGTGTCCGAACTTAAGCACAGTCGTAGCGAAACTGAGTTCCTTCTGGATGACATGCAGCAAACTCAGGAGAGTAAAAAAATGAAATATAATATTTCTAAAATAGTGAGAAAGGCCAAAGAAATGGAATCAAAAGCTTTTAAATTGGCAAGTCTTCATGTTAATTATGAGGACTGCACTTGTAAAAATGCCAGAGTTGGGGCAGAGAACCACTATGTAGGACAATCATTTTTGTGCCATGACAAAATGGGGCATGTTCAAGATTTTCAAGAACATGCAGAACAAATGTCTGACAATGTCAACGTACCAAAGAAGCACGCTGAAATGAGTGCTCAAGCTAGGCCGTGGCAGAACAAGCAAGAGACATCCATGGTACTGCACAATGGATCGAGCCATCCAGCATCACACACTGTGACAGGGGAGGCTTTTCAGTATCTGAACACAAAGCTGGAAGGCACGATCCAAGCTGTGTCTGACCTAGAAGTGTCCTGCGAAGAGCTGGAGAGCCAAAATGCCAGGCTATGCTGTGCACTTATTGGTTTGCAGGAGAAATCCCTTAAAATTTACTCGAAGATGCAGCACCATAGGTAATGTAATGTCAAACAGTTGAAAGTCCAGCATCCTTAAACTGACCTGCACCCTGCCTAACGCTTCAAGCCAGCATGGCCTACTTGTGCAAACATCATTGGAGATTAGCATAGCACTACCACCCTTCTTATAACCCAATGGAAACTACGACTTGATGTATATGATGTGATGAACTCTTCATCTTCCGCTTTAAATCAATACTGTATGTAGAAATGGGCGAAGTGTAGAGGTCCAGTTTTTCCTAAACAGACCTAATCCTTAATGTGCACATGTGCTTACATGCTAGTTCAACAAACTGCTGCTTTTGCTATGAACAAAGCAATGCTCAAACAGCATTTTGACTTCAGTCTTAACTAACAGGCTAACTGTACTAAACCACATGCAAATATTTTTGGCATGTAAACGTTCAATTGCATCTATTTTTGTTGGATGTAGGAATGAATCTATTCGCTTAGCAGAGGAGAACTTCATCCTAAGGCAGAAGATGCCTGCACTGAGGGAAGGAGACCTCAAGAATAACCAAGAAGAAGTTCTGTAAGGACGTGAACGTTTTTTTTTTTTTTCTTTCTTTCTTGGTGCAGAATAATCGAAAGCACATGTAGCTCGCTGGTTTTCCTCTCAAAACGTATCTTTATGAAACAGGCATAAACTTGAGCAGTTCAAGAAAGAAACACTGACTGCACAAAAAGTGTCAGAGAACCTAAAGAGACAGGTAAACCTGATTTCCTTACTGCTTTTTCCATCTTCATGTTTTCATTATTGTGCCTGTAAAATTACATACTAACTGTATTTGTATATTAAAGGGAGGCATTTATCTTTTTGTCAGAAGCCAAAACTTGTGATTTTTTTCTGTCCTCTCTGAATTTGTTAATGATCTTTCTGTCACAAGTCCACTCCTACACCCACCAGGTGTTTGAATTACTGGTACATTGCATGTAAACAAAATCACATGGAGGGTAACAATTTTACTGCTTTGTCAAAATCTGTCACTCTGTAGTTTGAAAGCCTTTGCAGGACCTGACCTCTCACCGCAGTCTGAGTTTCGGTGTTCTTAATACTTCAGGTCCAAGGCATGGAAGAAGCTCTGCAGAACGTCAGCCTACAAAGTGAACGCCTTAAATCAGATTTGAGAGTCGCCCAAAAGGAAAGGGAGGTCCTTAAACAGGAAGTTGTGTCGTTACACAAACAACTTCAAACTGCCAGTGAAAAGGTTTGTCAGTTCGCACGTGTTGCGTTCACCCACGTGACTTTACTTGCAGTGTGATTAACATCAGGATTTGTAATGTGTTCAGAATCGGATTCTAGAGAGGATCTTGCAGTCGAGTAGTTACCAAAGTCAGCCCAAGAAGATGTATGAGGGTGAGATGACCCAGCGTGTGGAACAGGAACAGCAAGAGAATGAACAACGGCAGAAGGACGCCCAGAATACCAAGGGGGATCGCCTGAATTGTCAAAATAAGGTGAAAGCGCTGGAAAATCACATCTCTTTGTTTTTAGATAATTTGGAAGGCAGCCATATGCATCTCTAGCAAAGCAGCCATCAACCTTTTAAAATCTGCATGATTCTCTAAAACATTTTTATTTTGTGCCGTAACCATATGTTTTCAGCACAGCATTTGTAGAAATTTAAAAAAATCGAAAGGATGGGCAATACTCGATCATTTATTAGATCCTTCGAAGTACTCTTAATCAAACTTGTTACACTGTTTTGGACTCATTGCACATTTTTGTTTTGACATTGTCTTTAAAGAGCGTAACGTTGATTTTCCAAAATTGCTGTAAATGAAAGTCCATGTGTTCACCGTCTCTGTATGTTTGTGATTCTTCATGAAGGGTACTTGCCTTCCAGAGCTTACGTATGAGTAATTCCCCATCATTAATGTCATTTTCTTAAAGTGGATCTCCAGTTTTTAGGAGCCACATTTAATGCTTAGACACTTAAAAGCTTTATTATGAGATTAGCTTTTGATTACTGCACTCTGATGGTTTAGAAGATCATTGTGTATTTTTTCATGTGGGTTTCCTGTGCCTTTAAATGTATGATTGGGATGATTTCATACTTTGTTATATGACTTCTCCCCAAAGAAGGTAGAAAGTCTGGACATTTAAAATGGCTAATGCATTAAACACTATGCCACTTTTGGCTTCGGAAATTAAAGACCATTAAAGATCAAGATCCATTTTGGACTTGTGTTTGTCCATTCAGGTTCTGCGGCTGGAGACAAGGATACCTTCTCTAAGACATCAAAAGCAGGGACATTTGGCTCTGGTTAAAAGGCTGGAGCAGGAAAATGCAGGCCTGAAGCGTGAGCTGGATTTGCTGCACACAGAGATGGCTGCTGCCAGCCAAAAGGCAAGACTACAGTTTTTGCACCAGCTTGTAGACTTCCTTTCTGGACTTTGACAGTATGGCACAGTGAGCTGCTGCTTGTATCCAATAGGCTCATGAGCACAGTGAGGTTCAGCTGAAACTTGAAGGGCTACAACAAGAAAATGAGGTGCTGAGGGCCCAGCTAGGTCATCTAGATAGTCAGTTGGTTGAGGTGAGTCATGTATTCTTCCTTTCGTTGTTGGTTTTTATTCCTATTACCAGTTCATGCATCTAATCTTTTTTTCCTTTCTGCTATATTCACAGGCCCTGCAGACACAGCTCAGGATGCAAGGTGAACAACATAACCAGCACTGCAGCAAGGAGGACAGCAGCCTTCAGGTGGGACATCACCAATCTGTAACCTCAGTCTACATCGCTACCTCGAGTTACTGATGTAGGATCAGGCTTCTTCTGCTTAAGCCATTGTCTGTTTCTGCTAGAATCTGTTCTGTGTACAGCAGCTTTGTTGACCTAACGAAAACAGTGGAGAAAAACATTAAATGCTTTTCTTCTTGTGTATCCTGCTGATTTATTTTTATTTTTGGTGTACATCAACTCCTTTAGTTGCACCGCAGTGCAGGTCATGTGTCATTATATGCAAATGAATTGTCTGGAAAAACATGTTGGTTTATTTTTCTGGTTGCAAATCCTTAATAGGGGACTAACCTAAACTGAACTCCTTATATATAAAATGGGGAGCTTTGCCCTTCTTCTTGGACAGCAGTCCTTTGTGTATACTGTACTTCTGTCTGTCTCTGTCTATATGTATGTATGTATGTATGTATGTATGTATGTATGTATGTATAATGGACACATACAAATTGCTATTCTGTGTGTATTTAGGGCTTTTTCCTATTTGGGTAAAATGCCTCAATAATATCCATTTGTTTGAGATCGTCTGATTCTTCCTACACGTGTGCTGGTTTGAGATTCATTTTGATGTGCAAAAAAAGGTGCGACGGCATTGGTTTCTTTAATGTAAAAATTGTGATGAATCTGTGCTTCTGAAGCACCTGGTAATGCGTGTGTGTTTTCAGTGGCATGTCCTCATGGTGTCCTCCTGGTTTTAGGCAGAGCAGGAGATGAAACTGCTGGAGATGGAACAGCGCATGTGGGACGTGGAGCTGAAACTGCATAACGTTAAACTACTTCTGCAGGAGAAAGTGTCTCAGCTGAAGGACCAGGTGGGGTTCCTGTTTCTCGGTGACCCTGCTTCCGGGTAGAACCAAATCATGAACACAGTCTATTTACAAGTGGCCCAAATACCTTTATTTGGGATCGAGTCATTTTGCTGCTTAATTTGACGGTTCTGTGTGATAAATAGGGTTTCTAAGTTACCGTTTCCAGAGATGTGACAAAACTCCTCCCATGCTTTCAATTTCTTGCTAGCTGGTAAAAAACAGCAAGGCTGATGTGGTGATTAAGGACCTGTACGTGGAGAACGCTGAGCTGCTGAAGACCCTCGAGAAAACGGAACAGCAGAAGAAAGCAGCAGAGAGGAAAAGCTATCTTCTGGAGGAGAAGATCTCTAGCCTCAACAATATTGTTCATGACCTTAACCCCTCATCCCTCTCTGTGGTACCGTATCATTTCACTCGTTCTTAACGTGCTGCCCGGAAATATAAAGGCACAGTTAAGCTGCCGTACGCATTTTTAAAACTTGTCCTCTTTCACAGCTCTGCATTAACAAAAGCACTTTAACATTTGTTCCATCAAAATACTATGGAATAGGTTAGGCTCAAATGTCTGTGAGGGTTTGGTACCATTGAAGCTGGATACCTCTCACAAATACCAATGTGCTGACATGCTGAAGAACTTTCTATTTCCCAGTTTGTATGAGTTATATTTTATGGACACAGCCAATTTATTTTAATTTAAAAATCAGAAGCACAATTATAAACCTGAAAATTTTAAGCAATAATGAAAATGACTGTACAGTTGTATGTGTGTGTGGGTAAATACGGTGTGTTTGCTCATACCTTTTTATTCCTTTTGTTAACCTTCGTTTTTCCATGTTCGTTACCCCACCTGCCTTTGTGTCACCTTCTGTATTGCTAACACTGCCGCTTCGGTTACAAGACACTTACTACTAGAAAATACACACTAGCAACCCAGTAATTGGTAAGAGTCATTTGCACTGATTTTTATTCACTCCTGACACTCTGAGATGCTATTTTGCAACATCAATTTGTCACTGTTCAGCAAGACTGTAAATGTCAGCAGTCTTGTATTTTAATACAACACAGTAAGAGCATTTCTGCAAAAAACTGACCTGGGTATCACTCTTTATGTGACATTGCAAGAACTGTTTAAATTCCTGTTAAAATGTTTACATATAGACATTTGTGTTCGTAACATTTTCAGGATATAAAAACACATTTTAATGTGCCCTTATTCTGTGTTTAAGATATATCATTTGATTCAGTATTCCACTGAAATGTTTTTGTCCATGTGTGATCTTTTAGTTTTTTTTTAAGTCAGTATTATTTTCATAAATGCAGAAATTATAAAAAAATCACCTGATGCACATTAACCTAATTTATAAACAAATTGCAATTACAACCCAAAGACTTTTAGTTATATTAGTCACACATATTTAGAAAGCAATAAAGGAAGACTGCAATATCCACTTCTGTTATAAAATTAATGTATCCAAATATATAACAATGGACACTTGTTGTGGAAAAGAAATGGCTTTATTATATCACTACCTACTCAACTGAAATTTTAACACTGCCTGTGATTGTGAAGATGAGCTATACTGGAAACAGAAACAACCTGTAAACTGAGTATACGGGTTATCTGAATACATGTTTTAATGACTGATGCTGAAAATTGCCGTTTTGTTTTCTATCATTTTTTTAAATAAAGTTTTGATAACACGTACTGTTTCTTTTCTTAAACCATTGATTGTGCTTGACCGTCCCTGACACTTTGTAAATACATGGTGTATTCTTAGAGTATGAATATTAAGGTTTTTGTTGTCCTCACTATTTAAATGTGCTCATTATCTTCTAACAAGAGGAGACGTACAGACTCCAACTTCTTTGTTGCGCTTTCCTGCTTGTATCAAAAGAAACCCAAGGTAGCTGATTAATGGATGTAAAATGAGATTTTTTTTTTTTTTTTATTGGCTAACATAATTTTTAAAATATAAATTATTAAATCAGACTTGGTCCAGAAAATGTATGCTAACTTTATACATGTATATGAAAATTATATTTTGTAGAGGGACTGTAGCATTCAAAAGCTGAGAATATTTATATTATATATATTTAATATAATAAAATTATAAATATGTAGCTTCTGTTATAATACAGCATTTATAGTTTTACAGTTTACAATACTTAAGTACATTTTAAACAGTGAAAATTTGTTTTATTGAAGTATCTGACAGGCGGCATGGTGGTGTGGTGGTTAGCACTGTTGCTGTGCACCTCCAGGCTTGGAGTTCAATTCCCACCTTGGGTCTGTGTGTGTGGAGTTTGCATGTTCTCCTTATGCTTGGTGGGTTTTCCCAGGTGCTCCAGTTTCCTCCCACAGTCCAAAGACACCTAGGTTAGGTTGATTGGTGTGTCCAAGTTGCCTGGTGTGTGTGTGTGTGTGTGTGCCCTGTGGTGGGTTGGCCCCCTGTTCTGGGTATCCCCTGCCCTGCACCCTCTGTGCTCTGGGATGGGCTCTAGGCTTCCCTGTGACCCTCACCAGGAATGAGTGGTTAAGATGATGGATGAAGTATCTGACTAATCTATAAAAAAAAAAAAAAAAAAAAAAAAAAAGATTTTTTTAAAGGTATGGGGGTATATGTTGTAATTTAACTTAAAGTATTTTTAAACAACTCAATATCAAATAAAGAGCTGTAATTCTTATAATAA
>JABJVR010020087.1:10433-39527 GCA_025773905.1 Chitala chitala
TGCTGTGTGATGGGCTCTTGGCTTCCCTGTTACCCTCACCTGGATTGTTTGGTTTTTTTGATGGATTATGTTTATTACTAATCTAAAAAAAAAAAAAAAAAAAAAAAGCTTTTTTTAAAGGTAGGTGGGTATCTGTTGTAATTTCACTTACAGTATTGTTACACAGCTCTATATGCACTTCACTGCTGTAATGCTTCTAAGAAGGCTAAAAAGTTTTGAAATGGGGGGGGGAACGACGCTGAACATGTAGTCCTTCACCTGAGAGAGCATCCTGCCAATATCCACTGCTGTAGTTAACTGAATGTGCTGCCCTCAAACTTTGTTATGAAAAGTACTGTGAAAAGAACATGAAGACAGGCACCAATCTCCCACAGCTCCAAAATGTACTCAACCTGCAGCAGATGGAAGGCACCGCCCTTGTTTTGGATGGCCTCAAACCTGCTTGTTTATCTGTCTTCCATCTTAGAAAAGGAACCCCTTGTATCAGTTTTCACACTACCTGCTTTAGGGACATATTAATTTTATAGGTGAGCAGATTAATGAAGTACTGATGGCCATCACCCAGCTGTGTGCAACAGTTTGTATGTATATATATATATATATATATATATATATATATATACATACAAAGTCAATATATATATATATATATACATATATATATATACAAATTTGTGTTTTTTATTGCTATTTGTTGTCACGACTTGTTGTTTCAACTTTTCATTAAATGTGCCATACCTGTAAAGTGTTCACTATCACTATTCAATGCTCTGCCTAAGTGTTTCTACATGTTATTTTTTGCAAGAAATAAATTAATAATAAATAAATAAATAAATAAATATAAAACGCGTACGCGCAAGGTTTTTTTTTTTTTTTTGGTTCCGCTACAAAATCCCAGCTCGCGCACCTCTACGTGTTCCGTGCGTCGGTTGTTTCCCAGAATCCTCGTCGCGCTGGGACGGACAGCGAAGCAGGAAAGTTTGTGGAAGAGAGTAAGGAAAGGGCAGGAAGTATCGTACTGAGAGCAGCGCTGGGCTGGGTGTTGGTTTACAACAGTACGGGATGGGTTTTCAGCCAGCCACATTTGTGCACGTATTTCAGCAAAATTAGACTTTCTTTTTTAATGTTAATTTATCCTTGTACTTTTCCTCATGATAGTTAGGTTGTAGTTCCATGGAGAGGAAAGTTAGCCAAAATGTCCCCAGTCCTGCTGCAGCAGCTAAATGCGGTGGCTGACGTACTTTTTCTGCAGTTTGCGACCTTCTCCTTCTGCTCTAATGTCGTCTGCGTTTGAGTTATGCTTTCAAGAAAGAAAAGTAAAAGCGAAGCGTCCAAACCAGCGGAGGTGCACGGAAAGTATGTGAAGAAAGAGACGTCGCCACTTCTGAGAAGTAAGTAATTTTACTCGCTTTATAATTTTCTTATTGACGAAGTAGTGTATCCATGTCGTTAAAGTATATTTTTTATTATTGTACTCTTTTCGGTTAGACAATATTCGCTTGTAGTCGGTTTGAAACTGACTTGGAAACGAGTTCATGCACTGTTGTGAAATTGCGGCACGTATATATACTTGCGGCAATAAATTTCTTTAAAATTTCAACCCTCGACCTCTCCACTTTAAGAGCGTTAGAAATATTGTCAGAGTACTGGCTGGCTGTCTGCAAAATAACTTTATAATGTAAAACGAGTAAAGATGACTTGGCGCATAGCTTTTTGACTGACTAACTACTGGTGCTCTATATTGTTGCGTGTTTACGTTTCGCTTGTCGATTTTGAAATGACTGAAACAATTTAGTATGTACAGTAGCTGCTTAGTTGTTGATTGTTTGTTTGTTTTTTTTTTTTTTAAATACGTATTTAAAGGTTGTCATTTTGCTGTACAGGAATCAGAAAAAAGTGTAGAATTAGTTAGAGAGTATCGTGGCGTGTGTGTTCATATGGCTTTTATAAACTGAAAAGTGCTACACGGATCGTAAGGACCACAGCCTGTAGGAATGCAAGAGTGGGGAAATAATGAGTTTCACAAGTGCTGCGTGTAATATGATGAAAATTAGTTGCTTTGCTTTCATGATCTCTACCAGTAATATAAAATACACTGATTTGCGCCCCCCCCCTTGATCAAACATTGGTCACTCTGAGGGATGGAAGTTGTATATTGAATGACTGGTGATTTTAGCTTTGAGGTGCTACTTGCATCTTTACTGCCAGTGACTTTGTACTGCATACATTTTAATGATGACGAAATAATCTACAATGAAATTTAAAGACTTGTTTTCCTTTTCAAATAGATTTTAACATGCAGGCTTTTAAACGTTTTAAAGCGCTTTTAAAACCTCGGTTGGCATTCTGTTTAAAGGAAGTCCTGGGTGTTGACACAGGCTGTGAACTGGTTTTAGCGGTGTCAAGCCTGATTGTTCAACGGGGGTGTGAGACGGGGACAACTAGACTACCTGATGACACCAGGTAGTTTTTAAAAGGTCACAAGCCAGTTTTACTCCTAGCAAACGTAATCTGCTTTTGGGAATGCGCTGTATTCCTTTTTTTTTTTTTTTAATCTGTAGGGATTATGGTAAATGGTGTTTTACTGCAGGTTCTGTCTATATAGCAAGACATTCCTGACAACATTTGCTTTGTGATTATCCCTAGAGAGAATAAAATTCAACCTCAATGGACAAGAGCTGCACAGTTGATTAATTTAAAAACCATTATTTAATTAATTTAAAACCATTATTTAAAATTGTTACATAAAAATATTATCCAACCCTACATGCTAATTCTCAGCAAAACGTAACCGTGCTTCGAATGAAAAACAATTACATTAGGCTGAATTTTAACAAATTACCGCACATATGTGTAAAGAAATAAGATCGAACTTTATTGATCCCACAGCGGGGAAATTCGCTTGTTACGCAGTTCACAGGAAAGCGGAATAAGGTGCAAGAAACATTTTAAGTGTTTACAATGAAATCTAAAAGTAGATTAAATAAAATTTAAAATAATTTTAAATTAAAAATTAAAATAAATAACCAAGAGTATATATAAGTAGTGACCAGAGGAATTTTTCTAAACTGAGTTGTACAGTCTTACAGTGGTGGGAATGAAAGATCTGAAATTGATTGGTTTCAGAGACATCAGTGGCAGTTGTTAAACTTTGATTTGTGTTGCTTGGCAATCTGCTGCACTCCTTACAGCCACAGAAGTATACCCCTGTATGCATGCTGCCAGGGCGTTACCTGTTTTTATGCACTGCAGGCTGCAGGGCATTGCAGGAGAGCTAGTGCCAACGAGAGGAGTGGCACGCCTGTGTGCTGGCATATTGCAACCTGTGGTGCTGTGTCAGGTGTGTAGGAGAGGATGTGGGAGACTGCTGTAGTTCAGTTCTGACAAGGGCAACAGTGGCCAGAGGTCTTTTTTTCCCTCCTGTCACTTCTTAATAAATGTTTTTTTGTTTTTTTTGGGCGGGGTGTGCTGGTGTAGATTTGATGCCCTCGTTTATTCGCCATGGCCCAACGATTCCCAGACGTGCTGAAATTGCTTTACCGGAGCCAACGGCTGCAGCATACCCGGTCAGTGCCGCCGAGCCTGTTGTCATGCGGAACGAGACCTTCCTGCGCAGCCCCGCGCACCGGCCCGGCCCTGATGTTGTGCGCCGTGAGAGCAACCGCATGTCTGCGCCACCGTACCTGCCCCGCAGCCTTGCCGACCTGCCTCACGACTATGCAGGGTCCTCCCAGTCCTTTTTGAGCGAGCTGAAGCCTCTGGTGGAGAACGGGGATGTGGGCGGCGCGGCTGCCTACTGCTACCCACCGGAGCCCTTCTTCGACGGACAGCAGCGGCACCGCCGGCATGTGCCAGACCGCTTCCAGGATGACTACCGGTTCCACGAACACAGTGAACACAACTTCCAGAGACTGGCACAGGCTCCTCCTCCTCAAACCCAAAGCAGGCACCCTGCAGGTGAGTAGGATGGCTGCTCCTGTTGCCAAAGTGACGGGTCCTCCATGCTGCTGTTGTCAAGCAGTCACTGTGTTCTGGCAAGGCAGAGAGGCTGTGCGAATGCCCCGTGTCTGTGGAATTTGGGCAGAGCAACACCCTTTTTTTGGGTTTGTAGTAAATGTTGTGTAAATGGTTTGATTTGTGCAGTATGCTGTAGTGTGGTGATGGAAGTTGTCTGATTGCTCAGATGTTGCACAAAGTAACTTTTTCCATCCTATGAAAGGAGTGTAGGGAATTGTTTGTTTCACCAATACCAGCATTTTAACATTTATAGCTAACTGGTAAATAGCATGTGTGTAATATAATACAGCGTGTGTAAAAGTATAAAGTAATTTTGTGTGTCAGGTGAATCATGTTAACGATAAATTTGTCTCGTCATCAAAAATGTGGCTGTTCCAGGAAGTAGTTTGGGATAATAATCCCCATTTTTCATACTGTATTTTATTGCTTTGCTAAGGCCATCATTAATCAGCCTTTGTAGGTAACATTTGCGTAATGAACAAAACTAATGGAGAAATTTTTTTTCTTTTTTTTTTCTGTCTCCCAAAACCACCAACTATTAGTGTAGAAGTGCTTTGGAATGCAGGAGAGCTGGAAAATATTGCACCTTTATAAGGAAATCTTACTTTCATTTTACTCTGGCTTAAAAATTGGGTCATTTGTAGCTTTTGGTGCTCTACAGAAAAGCTGTACGAAAAGAGTTCGAAGTTGGCTGAACAAACCTTTTCAAGAGGGTTCGGTTTTGTTCCCTGGCTGGAGAACAGGTGTAATCCAGGAAGTTTTCTTGCACTGAGTCTGCACAAAAAAGTAGTGGAGTTGGAACAGTCACAAAAGGGCCTTAATTGCGAATATAAGGTTAAATATTAGCTGCAAAACTATGCCTGATTGCCTTTTTGAAAATTGCCCTTAGTCCTGGAGTGTTCTATTCTGAAAGATACTGTCATGATTTTCTGTAAATAATGTTATTGTATATAATGTTGATTTGATTTGTTTTTTGCTAATGTTGTGGTGTGATTATGCCTCTCCTGTAATAGCCACCAGTTGTATAGGGTGTTTTGTATGTGTGCTGAGTTGTACGAGTTAAACTACTGCACTGTTGTACAGACGTTGATATACTGGCACAGTATATGGCTCAGCTGCACAGTAGGAACAGTGCACGCTTGCTTTGACCTGACATGCTTTTGGCCAATGAGAACCATGTTGCATCTGTAAGCAGTTTGCTAGCTAAAGTACAGAGACGCTAAATAAAATGTTGTGTGTCTGGAAAAATGCTGGTTAGTATCACAAGCTGTGTCTCAGCATTTCTGCACAAAGTAGTGTTTAAGAGCCACACACACACACACACACACACACACACACACACACACACGTAACTGACTAGAGTGCGTGTGTGTTAATTCTGCAGTTTTGGCACTGTAGTCTACAAAATGGTGTCACCTTTTTGCCTTTGTGTTCGCCTTCAGGAATTGGACGCATCCAGGCTAAATCCCTGGGAAACCTTGCAAGTCCGAGCGGGGAGGACCTACCATTGCCAGCGGGGTGGACTGTGGATTGGACCATTAGGGGGAGGAAGTACTACATTGACCACAATACGAACACGACTCACTGGAGCCACCCGTTGGAAAGGGAGGGGCTGCCTCCGGGCTGGGAGAAGGTAGAGTCGGCCGAGTTTGGGGTCTACTACGTGGATCATGTCAACAAGAGGGCTCAGTACCGCCACCCTTGTGCCCCAAGGTACATGCATACGGACCTCTGTATGTTCTTTCTTAAATAGCACATGAATGTCCTGCTATCATCTAAGCATGGAGTGTCCATCTGCTTAAGTGGATTTACTATTTTGTAAGTGGCCAGCGTCACCTTTGTTGTACTAGTGTTCCACGTTATGACCAGCCCCCGCCCCTCCCGCCGCCGGTTACCTACAAGCCTCGCCGTACGGACCGGAATCAGCCAGTGCTAGTGCCGGCCAACCCGTACCATACAGCAGAGATTCCGGACTGGCTGCAGGTGTATGCCAGAGCCCCTCTCAAGTAAGTCCCCTCATTCTAGTGTTTGCTGTGAAGCAGAAGCAGTACTTGAAATTGAAGTGAATTTGTGTGCGTTTCATACAGTAACTGTGGTTCTGAACATTTGGGAAAATGACCAGTTTGTTTTGTTGACTTCATGTAATTTTAAAGGGCACACGCATAAAAACAACATTAAACAAATTTTCTACATTTGAGTTGAATGGGGCAATAAAAACCAAAATCAGTATCTGGTTTACACACTGAAAGTGTGGTGACTTAGCTGTTATGCCTCTACCATGTGGTTGAACACTCCTTCAGAGGGTTACATGTACGCACATGGGGGAGGGGAGACTGATTTGCGTTAAACTTAAATGTTTATACGTCTCTTAATGGCTGTTAGCTGGAATATCTCGTGTCTATGATGCAGCCTTTTGGCTGTTTACTCACTGGCGTGTAAGACTCCGTTAGGAAGGGGGTGTGTGATGGCTCTGTCTTCTTGGCCCTAGGTACGACCACATCCTTAAGTGGGAGCTGTTCCAGCTGGTGGACCTGGACACGTACCAGGGCATGCTGAAGCTGCTGTTCATGAAGGAACTAGAGCGCATTGTCAAGTCCTACGAGGCCTACCGGCAAGCCCTGCTGTCGGAGGTGGATGCAAGGAAGCAGCGGCGGCAGTGGTACGCGCAACAGCGCAGCAAGACCTGTGCCGGCAACGTATGACCAGGGCAGGGCGACGCGGCGGCAGCGAGATTCTCTTTCTAGGGACCCGGGTCCTACCCAAGGTAACAGATTTTCCTTCGGCCAAGTTCAAGTTTGCGCGCAAATGCTGCACAGTGTAAACTTGGGCGGCCTGAAGCTGGAGAGCTGCACACGTTTCAGAAAGGACCGGTGCCTGGCGTCGATACAGCTCGTAGCGGGGGATGGTGTGGTGTGTGGGGACAGCTGTGGTCTGCGGTGGAGCTCGTGTGTGTAAAACAGCTGCATGATTATTTTAGAGTGCCTTGCGATGAGCTGTTTCATCTGCGAAAGATGTGTTGTGTTTTTTTTTTTTTTTTTTTGCGCGCAACGGACTGAAGCCCATAACCATTTACAATATTGAAATTGTATCATAAATATTTTTATATTCTTCAAGTGGCCTATTTTAGATTGTCAGTCGACGGAAACGTTTCGCGTTTCCTTTCTCAGGCGATCTCTCACTTTTGATGTGCGTAAGGATTCGATATGTATGTATGGACACTATTTTAAGAAGTGTAACTTAAGCAAAAGGCATCACATGTGATGCATCTGGATCTGAGCAACTTGCGGCTCTTGGCATTGTTACAATATACTGTTTATACTTTTAAATATACAAATATAAAACATACTTACCTTTGTAATAACCTTAATATACCACATGGCACCTCCAGCTTTGTGTATGGTATGACAGATTGCATTATGGTAACATGTACCATTTGCATGTGGACAGATTGTCATCTTATTTATAAGATATGCTGTCATGTTTGAAGGCAGACTTGCATAATGGCTTTCTTTTACATTAAATCCTGAAAAACAAAAAAAGTGGAAGACCATTTTTTGGTAGCGGTGTCCTTACTTTTGTGATGACAAAAAAAGAATCCGAATTGAATCTGCCATTAGAATAGTTTTCTCTGATGTGAAAACCATTGCCATTTTTTTCTTGAAGTATAAATTCACTTTTTGTGCAGGAACTCAGACTTTAGTGTTGAAAAAGCTGCTGTTTAGTTCTTAACCCTGCTCAGAAACCTTTCTCCATGCATAATTCAGTAAAGGAAATTAAACTGAATCTTAAAAGCAGTTACATTACAGGGGGCATTTGAAAATTGAACATATAAAACAAAATATATATTTTTTTAATATACATAATGTAGAATGGATATACTAGAGCTGTTAAACTATACTAAAATTCACTACAAGAAACAATTTGTGCAGCGTGCATCATATGTTATTTCAGTGTGCTCGAATCTGCAGTGTAAACTGGATTTAAACAGTTCAGTATGTTCACAGTTTGGATATGACCGGATTAATTTTTTATCAGTGCTTTTCCTGATGAAATATCAGGATGACTGTCTGGTTTCATTGGGATTTCATGTTCAAACCAAAACCCATAGAGCAGTGTTTCCCCCAAGCAACGGTCCCATTTTGGGTTGCGGACTTGCCTGTCAAAGTTATTAATAAATAAAATTAAAAATAGAAATGTTAATGCCATTAGATCCCAATATATATCCTGAGATTTTCATTTGGATTTTCGGTTAAAAGGTTCAAGAAACCCACAAATGGAGCAACTCATTGCATCAGAATCGGTCACCAGAAATGTTATGACGTGGTGTAGCTAATGTTATGGTTATGTATTTCATCATGCTGCTTTTGGGACTGTCTCAAGATGGGACAGCTAACACTGACTTCCTTTAGTTTAAAAAAAGATGTGGTTTAGTGGTATTCTTTTCATTACCAGTCACTGGCAACAGAAATATAGGAGTACAGACCTATAATATGGACCTAACTGGAGAGGACCTCTGTCAGGAGTCAAGCAAAAAAACTACAGGAGTGCAGACCTATAATATGGACCTAACTGGAGAGGACCTCTGTCAGGAGTCAAGCAATAAAAAAAAAAAAAACATGTTGCATATCAGTTAAGTTTTTACAAATATTAATTTATTGGTACATAATGTTATACTATTCAAAAACGTAAAGTGATTGGAGCTTCTTAAACGTGGTACAGTCTACAAATACACTCACCAAGTTAACTTTTTGTACATACAACATTCTTACATCACAAGCCACTGGTTTACAAGTAGAAGCTTCTTAATTTAGAACTTGGCTCTATAGATGGTGTTTATCATGCAGTAGGTCAGGGCGAAGCTGTAATGTCAATAACAGACGTGAAACGAGAATTCCACCAGGAGAAGTTGGTGGCGAGTGAATTCCTTGTGCATTTAGCAGAGTAACACATCTTGTCTGTTGTTTTTCACAAATGCCCTCCCCTTTCAATTTTTTCCATTTAGTGAAGAATTGCATATCCAAGAAATAAGAATTGGCCAAAATGGCCTTGAATGCAGCCATCAGAAGATATTTTCTCTGTCTTAATGTTGACTAGTGCACATCTACGCTATGCAAAAGATTCACTTAAGATCATCCAGCGAAAGAAAAAAAAAATTTGCCAAACATTTGGTTTGTCTTCCCCTAGTGATCTTACTTGCAAGGACAAATGCAAGCCTGAAGACATCTGTTGTAAATCCGTGTTTAGCGTACCTTTATTAATTAGCTTGTAAGGTAATACCTTTAACTGTACTAACATATTACATGCAGTGCAACTGAAACATTGCGACAGGTTTGCTTAATGTGTTGTGAATGACGTATCCAGACCAGCCTCAGAAGACGACTGCAATGCGTTGCTTGTGTTTAGCAGCGTACAGATTAGCAAAATTACACTGCGCCTAATTTTCCCAAACCTCTTCGTCTGAATAAAAATAGACATTGTACCTTGGGGAGGGGAGTTCAGATGAGATGAAAGGTGCATGTAACGATTTCTTAATATGTGTGATTTTTTTTTTTTTTTTTTTTTTTTCTTTTTCCACTGAAGCTTGCAGTCCTATGGTGAGGCTTTAATTCAGCTTTTATTAGTAATTGCTCCTGTTCAGAATAATCATGGTGGTAACACTGTGTGCATCCATGGTTTTCCACTTGATGAAAGGGGCGTGTCCAGTGGGTGTGGTCACCCCACGCTGCCTGCTGTCTAGCATGCTGCTTCTGCTCCTGTGCCACAGCGCCGTCCAGCTCCACAGACACACTCAGTTCCTCTTCCGCTCCTGCTCGTCGGGGACGTCGGCCTGGGGCCGGGGGAAGGCGTGGTTGTACAGGTGTCTGTGATGTGCGGCCGCGCTGTACAGCCTGTAGAGTGCCTGTGGAGGAAGAGGAAGGTCTCAAACACACTACTTCTCAGTGCAAATGTCATTCATTCAGTGGCAAGTACTGTATACAAGTTCAGTATACGGCCTAAAACAGCACAAATGTCATTCATTCATTCAATGGCAAGTACTGTATACAAGCTCAGTATACGGCCTACAGCAGCGCAAATGTTATTCATTCATTCAGTGGCAAGTAATGTATGAAAGTTCAGTATATGGCCTACAGCAGCGCAAATGCCATTCATCCATTCATTCAGTGGCAAATATTATATATGAGCTCACTATATGCCAATAAGCATTTCTGTGGATTGTGGTGCTTGGCCATACTCAGCTTCCCAACAGCAGTGGGAGCCGTACGGACACTCAGGACGACACGGGCCCATGACGTGGTGTGGTGGGTGTGGCCTAACAGAACTTATACCTACACTACAGGATTGTGCCTGCCGATGTTCTCCCATTTTCTTACCTCATTTGTGCTTCCCTTTCAGATATCAGGGGGGAAAAAAACAGAAGACAATGTATTACAATCAACAAATCACATCTTTAGTGTGGTAAAATACCTGAACAACAATAATGGCTTCGGTAATAGTGGATGAACCCAAATCTTTGTTTAGTTGTATTTCTCTGGAATGTTTTCCTAGTACATGTTCTGGAAGCATACTGTTTAGCTGGGTTTTTTTTTTTTTTTTTGCAACCCTGCTATTAGATTTTTGGGTTAAGCAGCTGTGCTTTATACTTGAGATTTAAAACTATGTATAGACGCTATATGGTCAATCCTGTCTATTGATATTACTCAACATATCACAGATCAAGAACTCCCTTGAATTACAAAAATAAATGGGTTGCTTTTACACTGATTGTTTTTATGGCTACATTTTTTAATACAAATGCTAGCGTAAAAAACCCTCCTGTATTACTTCAAAACACTGAAGAACGTGGCTAGTAAGCTGTGTCTGAATCAGAAATCAAATAGCAGATCTTAAAATAGGCAAAGCCAGAATTAAATGAGCAACAGTCAGTTTATAACATCCCATGCAGATTCATGTAATGAAGAATTCACTTATATCAAGTTCACTATGTAGAAATAGCAGTGGTGGGAGTGGGTACACTAGGAAACAGTGTTTACCTGCAAGAACTGTGGTCAACAGCAATAGGGAAGGGAATTGTGTTTATGGCCAAGTATGTTTGTCACATACAAGGAATTTGTCCTCTGCATTTAACCCATCCCACTGGGGGGAGCAGTGAGCAGCCAGTGATGAGTATCTTGCTTAAGGACACACCTGGCTGGGCTGGGACTTGAACCAGAGACCAGGAGACTTCCGCCTCCCAGCCTGATTCGCTACCCATTGAGCCACCAGGCTACATTGCATTTCATTGGAAGATCTGAAAACTGCATCCTATGGCAGCACTCATAATTACCACATGATGGCAATAAGGTTAAAAAGTATCCTGTTGAGCTGCGCCGGTACCTGGTCCCAGAGCGCTCCAGCCACCTGGTCGATGACGGCCCCCAGCTCACGGTATTCCCCAGAGTACCGGATGTAGGCCCAGGTGCAGAGAGTGATCAGTGCCAAGCCCAGGATCATGTTACAAACGCTGGCAATGATGTCCACTCCGATGAAGCCCGTCACCCCGGCCACCACGTACATGACGAAAATGACAACGAAGAGCGTGGCGGGGGTCCGCGCCGCGTGGAAGATGTTCTTGGAGTCGTTGTGCTTGATGTACTGGATGAACACCTCGTCCACCTCCGCCTCCAGCTGCTGTAGGTAGCGGCGGCTGAACTCCTCACCACCCATCTTCTTCACCCCCTTGAACACCTGCAGGGCCTCTTCCCGGATAGCTCCGTGTCTTGCCTGCAGCTCGCTGGGGGCTAAGAAGGGCCGGTCCCCCCCGCATACCTGCATAAAAGGAAGCGTGATTGTAGGTGTGCACTGTAACGTCATACTGTACTCTTCAAAACACATTTCAGTTTCTCTTCATGTAATTATGCTGAAGGTACATTAGGTCACAGGTCACACAGTGGGTCAGTGGCTACTGTTTCTGCGTCACAGTTATCCCTGTTCATGTTGGTGTACTCCAGGTGGTCTGATTTCCTCCCATAATCCACCGGGACAGTAGTCAAGTGAATTGGTGACTTTGAATTCCATCTAATGTGTATATTATTGCCTGTGAGTATCCTTCTCCCCTCCCTTCCTGAAGGGGGCTGAAGTCAATAAGAATTTGCTTAGAAAATGCAGCAAACAAAGAGGATCAAAGGAATGAAAAAGAAATTTAGTGCCAGCAGCCAAAACCTGTTACATTACCTCATGTTTTTGGAGCAAAAGGGGTGCTAACTGCACTTCAGTACCAGCCAAACTTGAGGACCAGTGTAGCCTACCCTCGTCATCACATCCCACCCATCTTACCTCCTCCATCTTCCTGTTGTATAAGTCTTTGGCAGCCGCGACGGCTGCCAGGTTGTTGGCTTCCGCTGTCGCCTTAGCAACAAAAAAAGAGAAAGTGGCACTAATGTGTCGGTATGTAAGTTGAGGCCAGTGAAATTACTGGCGTTTAAAAATAATGCTCGAGGTGACGATCTCATGATCTCGCAGCACGACGTCACCAGAAGATGAGGAAAGCCACTTTGTTACACATTAATTTATATCAGAAAATAATTAGTACCTGCAGCATGGATTTTGGATGAGGCAGCTCTTCTCCTTGATAGATCTTTATGTATGCCTACAAAAAGCAAAGAATTGGAATTGGCTGAACAGAAGTTGCTTTCAGAGTGTAACATATGCTTGATGGAGCCTATACAAATTTTTCACTAAATCAATTTTTGTTATTCGTATTCTGTAGCACATACCAATGTAAAAACCTGCATAGCCATGCTTGTCTTTAATGTGCTTATATAGCCTTACAAGCAGTGGTGGGTGTGGCCTAATAGAACTTGTCAGTGAGCGTAACATTGATAGTCAGCGTTTCTGTGGGGCTGGGCTGAAACACCAGTGGACTCCAGGTTGTTCCAGCTAGAAGCCTCCCCCATCCCTAATACTGTGCTTTTAATTTCTAATGATTTTGTCCAAATATTTGCACATGGCCCCTTTATCATGCAGGGCCCCTAGGTGCTATCAAATTTGTTTCTGAAGTACACTTGGCATTGCATGTCTGAATACATGAAATAAACGAATGGTAAATTTCTTAAATTACTTAAGATTCGATGTAGCTAAGTTAAAAAGAAATACTTCAAACCACAGAGAACAACTAACACCAACTAAAATAAAAAGTCAACTGGAAGTAGTATATTCAAAAATAGGCATCGCCTCACTTTGAAGTATTCCAAAAGGCCACGGCATGTGATTTTATTGCCATTGATCTCCTTTACATCCAGGTTTTGTGGACTAAGAAGCCATGGGACCAGAATTTTCAGGTTGTTGATGAACTCCCCATCAATCTCTGAGTAACAAGACGAAGAATGAGTGATGCAGACTAGTCAGCAGTGTGATTATATTCTAGTTCTACAAATCCTGATCTAATTTAACAGTAAATACTACAAATTTCCAATAAACCTTTTATATTACTTCGATTACAACAATCACTGACATTAATATTTTAAATATAATATCCCATAACTGGACTGTACAGTTCTGGAATACGTTTTGAAAACCTCTCCAAAACGCAGATTTTCTTAAGGAGGTTGAAGGTGTACCTTTGAGTCTGCCGTCGAAATGTGGGTTGGTGGCCACCTTGAGGCCAGGGTGGGGCATGAGATAGCAGGAGATGTTGGTGAAGCACGAATGGATGTGCTTACGCACATTCTGCAGCTCCTCGTGCTGGTTCTCTGAAATCTGAGCAGCAAGACATTATCAAAGAACTTCAGCTGGCGCAAGAAACCGTCGATCAGAGTTGCATCCAAATTCCTCGCAGGATTACGAAACTCCGGGTTGCCGACGACTCCTCACCTTCAGCCTCTTCTCTAGAAACTTCATGCCTCCCTCTTGCCCATATGGGAATTCGTAAGGAAAACTCCAATCTCGAACCAAAAAGATCATAGACTAGAAAGAAAACTAATAAGTCATTCTATAAAAATATTTAAAATATTCACAATGAAATGTTTGCTCAAACCGGTCGCTGAATGGTCTTTTAGGTACGCAACAATTACAGTGAACAAGGTCAACAAACTAGAAGGACATTAGCTCAAAAGCACAGTAGCACAGTTCAAAACAAGTTAAATACCTGAAATGGTTTCAAGAAAGTCTCTTCCATGGCTAGTCTTCCGTATTCAGTGAAAAGCTACAAGAATATGAAACAATCTAAAGATCCTTCACCTAAACAGGTATGTGGTCAAATGAGAGCTCTGTCAAAGAGCCTTAAAAACACACCTGCAAATGCTGGAGATCATCTTCTTGTACATTTTGAGAAATGTTGTACACCTGGATAAACAAAATAATGTATATTTTTTAATATGGAGAAAAATCCAATAGGGAACAGTTTAATCACAGTATTACAATCAAACCCCACATAAGACAACCAGTTAATGGAAAATCACTTTAGTGCAGCAAGCTAATTATGATGGGCTAATCGGAACAGATTGTGGTACAATAGCCTTTGTGGGTGCACAACAGCTGAGGATGAATTGCTCAGCGCTGTGACTTGTTTCCTGCATGTTTACCCAGGCAGCGCGTTTGCACATTCCACACCAGCTCCTCTTCACTTTCAGCTCGTTTTGTATTTGACAATTAACACTGTTGCCATGGGACCTACCAATGAAATGCACTTGCCGTATTCAGACACAAGTGTACATACAAAGGTAAATCTAGCCTAAACTTAGACGAATAGTTTCTATGCTATGACATGGTGGATCCAAGTGCCACTAAGTGCATTTTAATGGTAAGTAATAAACTACAACACTAATTTGTGTTGTGATAAACTGAAGTGATATTTAGCATGAATGTAAGTGCTGGATTACTCAGAAGCCTGTAAGGACCATTTCTTAGAATCATTGCATTACGTTCATTTTAAAAGATCTACCAAATTGTGCAATAAAATCGTATTAAGAGTTTGTACTTTGTTTTCCACACTAGACATGCACATCTGCCATTGTCTCACGAGATAAACTATTGTCACAAATCATTATTTGGGTTTATTAATTCCAAAGAGGTTAATGGGTGAATCAGAGCAGGCTTTAATACGACAATGCAAGTACATCAATCATCGAAAATGTATTTTTAAAATGATTTTGCTTAAAACTGACAGAAATGGTGCCTTAAAAGTGGCTTAAAAACATTTAAAGGTAATCAGACACAACAAGGTTTTTTAGAATATTGGCTGATATCAAGAGCAACTTTATCATGTTTTCTGAGGCAAACAAGAGTCCAATTGGAAGATATATGTTGATACATGGTATTATCAACCACAATTTTTTTGACTTCTAATGTTTTGGTCTGTCTACCCAGGCTTTGTAATCACTTGTGTTATAGACCTTCACTAACATAGATTTTCTATGTAATGGTGTGGGGTTTGCAGGGTGAAGAACTCTTACCTGCATAGAACTGATCATGGTGCTTAAAGCAAATACCGTGGCTGAATCCCTAAGGGTTGACTGACTGTCAAAGGTACCCTGTGTGTCCATCAGTAGCACGGCTACCTACAGGGAACAGAAACGGTAAAACGCTAATTGTCTCTTAAACCAGCAGGCAATCTTTAACGTGCTTCAACTGACTCCTTGTGCTCTGTGTGATCAAAAAGTCACCTTCCGGCCGTCTGCCTTGTCCACCAAAAACACTTCGCTCCAGATTTGGATGCCTGTGGTCTCCCGCTCAGATCCACCTCTCCAGGAAAAGCCAGTCAGAGGCTCCTCGGGATCTCCCAGCCAATCATCTGTGGCCTGCGCATGAAAGAAAGGTTTGTCCAAAAAGATGACTTGGCACACAACAGAGCACAACAATGCTTGAAAGACAAACTCCAAGCCCAAATATGGTGTAGAGCACCATAATGTCTTGGTTCCAGATGGCTTTGTGCAGACTTTATCTTAACAGCTCGTATTCATAATAAAAACTCAATCATTTTAAAAAATAAATGGCATTATTTCTGTGGGACACTAGTGTCTCCTGTGAGGGGTCAGATCCCCCACTGCACAAATTTAGTAAGAGCTGCTGTGCTACAGGGTGACATTACCTGATTGTACATATAACGTAGCATGAAATCCAAGAGGAAGGACTTGCCCTTCCGGAAGGCTCCAGCAACAGAAATGGCCACGACCTCTCGGTCCCTCACGTCCTCGCACAGCAAGATGCGGCTCAGCGCCGCCTCGTCCAGCTCAAAGGAGTGGTCATCCTTGACAATGAGCACTTGGATTGGCTGTGCTTGACCATCAGGCTCCTCTTCCTCTGAGCTCCAGTCATATGTACTTTTGTCAAAGGCACCGGCTGCAGAGCACATGTAAAGTGGGTCAATGCAAACCACTATTAAATACAGTATGGGTTTATAGCCGAAAGGCTCCTTAAAATGCTGCGATTCACAAGTGATTAAAAAACAGAATAAGAGAGATTGTAAAAAGAAACTATATATATATATATATATAAGCTGATAATAAATAGCTATCACATCTTTAGTAAAGATATAGCATTTATAACTAAAAATTAAGGATTTCTTTTGGATGACTCTCATAAGACCTTGGAAAATACTATGAACCTTTACCATCATGGCAGTGACTGCTGCCATGAAATGAAAAGAGATGCAAAGAGATTGCATTTTCAACCACTGTCTTCTATTAGAGAGTCTAATAAAAGAGACAGTATCAGAGCCAGACTGTAAGTTCAGAAAAGAAAAAAAAAACAACACACACACACACACACACACACACACACACACACACACACACACACACACACACACATCTGAACTATGGTGGTGGAGATAATCGCTGAAAGCTCTCTGGTCTGCAGTAAGATCAAATCAATCAATAATAAAGGTAATAAATCTGCTCACTGAAAGGCATGAGAACATTTAAACTTAAAGAACGTACATACTGTGATGGAAGAAAGACTACTGACTTATCTCCTCTCACTAACTGAAGACAGAAAATATACTTTCAATTAGTAGTTTTGTTTTTGTTTTAAATTAGAAGGATAATCCGTGATCCCACATTCAGCAGTTACTTCTATAATATTTCAACTAAATAAATTACTAGTGTATGCTTAGACGTGCAATTATTTATATGCCAGATATCTTTTCCAAAGTAGAAATACTGTACACTGACAGGTGTATTAAAGTATATAAGCAGTTTCATTATGAAGAAATACAGTCAGTCACATGTTGCTTTTTTCATTTGACTATGTGACACTCGTGAGAAATGCTATGTGCAAATTTAAGACACAAGTAATAATATCAAAAATGCTCAATGACAAATGGCCGAAATACTGCACACAAGAATCTAAAGATGTCATACCTTAGCTGTTTCTGACATGACAGGCTGTATGGTCCACGCTTACAATGAAATTTTGTCACATAACAAAAACCATGCCCGTTTATGTTTTGATGTATGAAACTCAGTATCAGAATATATTATAATTTACTGATTACATGACTTCCGACATATGTGTCTTGATAAAGCAACTGTTACATTTACTGGATTAAAACAGCAAACTTAAATACATTTTCTTAGCCTTAACTAGTCAATTCATCATTGGTTTAATGTTATAGAAATAGGAACAACATAAAAATTTTTTTGAGATTGCTAAACTAATAGGACTTTAGAATTTAAAAAAGCAATTGCTTACCAAAACATACAATGGATGATTTATGCAAATATAAAAATGTTAAAGAAAACCTACAGATGCAGACAAGACAAGGAATATAAATAATACAGTGAAATGGAAACTAAACACTTGGCATATACAACAATCCACTATTAAGACCAACAGACAAGACAGAAAAGCATTATTTTAACCGGTATCTTCAAAAATGTTCAACCTTCTGTAATCTGTTCATCCCAGAGAATAGTTTTGTTTAGTTAGTGGCTACAGGCCTAACAGAAGCCTGGGCCTGCCTGACCCTTTTCATACTGCCTTACAAATTCAAACACTCCTCTGCTCACCCTTTTTGAAATCCTTACAGATATGAAATGAACCATGTTAGGGCTATATTTAGGTCAGTGCTAAATTCTGTAAATACATCTGGGTATCATGCAAAAGATGTTGTGTTTATTACGTTTACAGTTATGTTTAATATAAAGGTATACAAAGGAAATCATACACACACACACACACACACACACACACACTACACACAGGCTGACATAGCTTTGAGCTACATGACTTTACATAAAACCTGTTAAAGTGCTTATTATTAAATACTGAGTACAGAAAGCATTGTCATTTTATGTGCAAAATGCCTGTTATTTTCCTGTACATAAATCCCACTCAAATGTTCAATTAACAAACCTGTGGTCTAATAGTACTTTATACAAGTACTGTGTCACGCTGGTAATTTATTAACATTTCATGTATAACGTAAAGATGTCTATTGACAGCATAATATTGCATATCGCAATATGTAATTCAAAAACGAAAAAGGACATTGGCCTACTTGTTCATTAATGGTATTGGTTTATTTTCACAACAGCTCTTTATACATCCAGGCCAGCGGCGCTACAGACAGCGCTAAAAAAAAAACATGTTTAAGAAAATCGGAAGATTGTCGCTCCAGCGAGGCAAAGGAGAAAACCATAAATAACCCGACACCACTAACTTAAAATCAATGATATATATATATATACACACCAATTTCCGTAGCATCACACACACTTACATAAAACGTCTATGAGGTATAACTCTGAATTACCTTTTCTTTATAACAATGATGTGTTTTGCTTATAATAAAATGCTCACCCCAGCTGTCCTTGTCTTTGCGGTTCCTAGCCATGGATTAGCACGGTGATCTTACTGTGCCTTAATGCGTGTGCTGGCTAAGTGCTATGAGGATGTAGTGTGTGTTCACGCAAACGTAGGATGAGCCCTTTTGCTTCAACAGCGAGGATGCTTTCAGGAAAGGGAGGATGATGGAGCCTCATTCTCATCTCAAACGATTTGTAAGGTCTCTAAAGCAACACCAGGGGGTGCTGTTTATGTCACCGAAACAGACAAGCGCTGGCCTATTGTGTGTGGTTATACGAGCAGTTATTATTGGTATTTTTCTTGCTTAATTGGCATAATCGTTTTTGTAACATTCTCTTTAGAAATTTAAATAAAACTGTCAAAATAACTATTATAGTTCTAGTGGCAAAGATTTGTTGTTGTTGTTCAGTTGTTTAGTCGTGTCTGACTCTTTGTGACCACAGCACGCCAGGCCTTCCTGTTCTCCACTGTCTGCCGGAGTTTACTCAAACTCATATCCACTGTGTGATGATGCTATCCAACCATCTCATCCTTTGCCGTCCCCGTCTCCTTTTGCCTTCAATCTTTCCTAGTGTCAGGGTCTTTTCCAGTGAGTCCTCTTTTCACATTAGGTGGCCAGAGTATTTCAGCTTCAGTATCTGTCCTTCCAATGAACATTCAGGGTTGATTTTCTGTAGGACTGACTGGTTTGACCTCTTTGGTGGCAAAGATAACTTTTACCAAAAGTTTAAATGACTCTTATCCAGTCATCCTGGCATTGATTATCATAAAATGATTTGAGAGACTGGTAAAATCATATATCAGAAGCGCCATATCACCGACCCTGATTCCACACAAATATGCATAGTGGACAAAAAAAGATGCTCTTTTCTTAAGCACTGTGAACTAAACTGTCAAATCATAAATCACAAGAACTACTTGCTTGTGTTTAATTATAATTAATAAAGTAACAAACTATTTTTTTTGTGAACTTAGTATTATTCCTTATCATGAGGTTTATTTGCATTACTAGAAGACAATGCTATTGGAAGAATAAGAGAACTACTACTTTTTAGTTACCTTGTGGATTAAAAAAAATTGTCCTATAATATATAATGTCTGATTTGTAAACAGGTTTAGATTACCGGGAGCAATACTCCTGGAATTATGAGCTGATTTCAGACGAGTTTAAGAAAGCTGAACTGTCAGAAAGCACGACATACCCGTCCATGTGTATGTTTCAACAACAGTTTTATCCAAAGCGACTTGAACAATTTACATACACGTTACAGCAATATCGGTCCTTTGCATGTATCCAATCCCCCTGGGGGGAGTCGTGGGCAGTCACATGCGGTGCCCGGGGAGCTGGCGTTTGAGTGTATTGCTCAAAACAGAGCATTGCAGTAAACACGAGAGATGGCGAGTGCTTGTAGGAGAAGTTGGGGAGCATATTTGTCCATGTCTTCGTTGCTGCTTTTTCTTTCAGCCATTACCTCACCTGGTCAATAATGGTTACATTTCTTCATTATATATGCATGCATGTGATCTGCATAACTTATGTGGTTTTTCAGGGTGGAAACCTGACGGGATTTGATGCTCGTTCTTGTAGTCACAATTCCAAGATAAATTTCATTTATAAAGTGGAAAACGCGTGCTTTTGTGCGAACGGCAGTTTTTATAAACGTACGTAAGTTTTCTTTATGTGTGCGCTCTTTTTGACGTTACAATCCACACAGTTTTATTAATGAAACCCTGGACCGTTCGTAAATGTGTGAACTCTTTCAAGAATAGTGTTTCTTTATAAGTTCCGAAATCTTCGTATAAATGTGAGCATGAATATTTCTCGCATTTTTTGCTCTAAGCCTATATAAATGAACCCCCTGGATAAGCCACTGGTAACGGGAGACCTCATATTGTTTGAGGGCCCCCTAGTACAGGGATCTGCAACCTTCAGTTGCAAAATAGCCAATTTTGGCTCCTCTCCCACTACAGGAAAGGTACTCCAGAGGGGTGGAAGAGCCGCATGCGGCCCCAGAACAGCTGTTTGACGACCCCCGCCCTAGTACCCCATCTATATAGCACCCTCTCGTGAATCTGTATGAGGGCCCTGGGTGATCGGTCCCACCATCCCGCTAAGCCGAAGACCTGATGTCTTATCTCACCTGCGATGTCTATATTACACATGCGACGTTTACAAACTTTGTATTCTGTAACGGCTATACATTTACTGTAGGGGGCGCCATGCGTTCATTTGGAATTATTTGACATTAATATTGTTATTCGCAACGTTCACTGAACAGTTAATAAACAAAACGTTCCTCCATAATTTAAAATACATTACAACGACAGTATAAACACGTTTTGTATAAGAAGGCTGCGTTTAAAGTTTGTTTCACACTGCCATTTTTATTGAAAATATTTAACTTGCAGTCGACATGAAATATGCCATAACGGGCAGTTGCCTGAATTATCAAGACCGCAAAGCAAATTTTTGATTGCATTTAAGCATTGATATTTGGGTTAATTTCATTAGATGTTGGATAAACAAATAGCAAAGAGAGGAAGTGACATGCGGTGAGCGTCGAAGTGGCTGGCTGCGTGTAGTTCTGCAAAAGAAGGCGGCTGCAGTCACATGAGCAGAGGGCTCAGGGTAAATGTCTCTGGCGAATTAAGTCGCACGTTTTGTTTAAACATGTAGATGTATGATAATTGCCAATTATCCCTTCAGATCAACCACAACAACGCGACTGAAATTTGATTATTATAAAACTGAACTCCGAGTACTGGGTAACTTTATTTTAACGAGCTATTACTGCGCAAAGCGTTTTTAACTTTCCAGGGCTCTCAATTTCATTTGCACGCTTTCGCATTTGGTTTTGTAGTAACGATGAAAGTAAAACAAACCTGTTTTAACAGTTATTCAGTACTCGCAGTGGTTGCATTGCAATTGCCTTTTGCGTAAATTAAAAAAAGTACTCATTAGAGACACGTTCCGTTATTTAACAATCTTTCGATTGCTGCACATCTCGAGTTTGCTGAAAATCAGAGTGCGTAACCAACCAACCAACTAGACAGACAGAACTGGGGAACTAAGTAATCCACTAACTAACTAACCAACCAGCCCAGCTATGGTAACAGCCAGTGAGCTTCAGTGGCGTAAGGAAAATCCAGCGCTTGTGTTTTCGCCAGACAAGTAGCATGGTAGTTTTTACCCAAAGTCGTGGAAAAAAAAAAGGTTTGGATAACTTGTTAAATTGTGCAACCGAATGTACCGGAACAGGAATATTGTTTTTTTTTTTTTGCGAAGTGGGCCAGCCAGCTGGAATCTGTCCATCTTTATTTCTGCCTAAACCAGCTTTCTCTGCAGTTTGCACGATCCCTGCTGCATTTAAAACAGTAGCTGTGTAAACCGCCGATCAGTCACCTACATGCATGTTAATCTGGGCTATTTTCAGTATGTTTGTTTTTTGTTAGCATATTGAATTTAAAAAAAATGTTAATATCGCAAACTTTTCAGATTCTGTTATTTCTTAATTTGAGCAGTTTGCCTGTGATGAGTGTAGTGCTGCCACGGGTGTGTTTTTATTCACACACACACTTTTCTCCCCAGCAGGAAATGGACCAGAAGCCATATTTGGATGTGAACGCTTTGCTGTTTTAGAAGCGCAGGAGAACAAACAGCTCGGATGGTGTTAAACCGAAGATCTGTTTTACGCGGGTGCATGTGTGTGTTAATGTGAAAAGTCGATCGGCATGGATGTGTTTTCCCGTCCCAGCGGGGAAATCCAGCGCAGAAATCCACAGCATGATTTCGAGCTAATTCAGCGCGTTGGGAGCGGCACATATGGAGACGTGTATAAGGTATTTGGCTTGCCACAAAGAGTATTTCTAACAGTCAACATGCGGTTAATGCACACAGGACAATTGCAACTGGTTTGTAAACAGGACAAATATGACCTGTACATCTTGGATTCAACGCAAACGTTCAGACAAACTTAAGAAAACGCACTAGTTGGCCACCTTTGGATGGCTTGTGTGCAAGTACAGTAGGGAAACGCAGGACTTTAGTACTGTATATACAGTCAATTTGTGTATATGAAGGCAGTTTTTACCCAGTTTGGTGAACTCAGAATTTTAGGTCACGTGGTAGGAAGATGAGCTCGTGCAAAGTTGATGCAGGCAGCGATCGGCAATGGTTTTAAACCTTTTGTTCTATTTAAACCCCTCCGTAAGTAAGCTGGTCTGTAGTTCTCATAGTCTTGACTGGACGAACCGTTCAAACATCACTGTGTGTCAGTAGGTTTTATATGCATTTCCAAACGTAAGGGGACGTAATATTGAATAGTGACTTAAGTAAATGTACAAATCTACTAAGTATATACGCTATGGTAGTTTGAAAGCTGGTGAATCTTTGTGTACCAGTAATGGATGAATTGCCTACCTAACGCATCGGAATACCGAGAAGGCCCGAAGACTAGACAATGTAGTTTATACAATGTACTGCTTCAGGCCATTGTGAGCAGTGTAATCCAGATTAATTTTAAATGAATGATTGATTAAGATTTGTTTTCGATTGTGTCTTTGCTTCAAAGTGGGTGTTAAGGCAACTGGTTTTGAAGTTAAAAGTTAACTACGCACGTCCTAGTTATGGTTATGTCGTGATACGCAGTATTGAAGTAAATGTTATCCTTATGTAGAACTTTCTTGCAGAAACGTAACTCTTAATTTTAAAAGGCTTTTGTTGAGTAACAAAATAAGTCATAAATAAATTGAAACGTTGTCTATCGCTGATGTATTTTTAAAATCTTTTTAATGTTCTAATTTTTTACAACTTGTTTACATTATAACAGGATTGGGGGAACACCTACGTCTACACTGTTTTATGTACATTGTTGTTGTTATAATGATTGTTTTTAGTCCCTACCGAGGCCTGAGTACTATATTTCGTTCCTCATAGTATGATGGAATGAAGAATAATATAATAAAAATAAGTCCATGCCATGCACCCAAATTAATCCGTTTTCAAAGCCACTTTTAAATTGTGCATTTTTTTCCTTGTGTGGAAGTCCTTTCTTGTCCTTTATTTTAGATCCTTTATTGTAAGCAATGCATTTCTACAGCCTTTTGCATTAATTGCTAAAATGGAAGAGTGGGAATTTCAGTATTTTCTGTCAAACCCTGGTAATGTAATAAGGAGCCGTTGGTAACCCTTTGAACACTTAAAGGAATTCTTACAAGTTACTTATTTGATATAACTGGAATGTGCTGAAAATGGAACATTCAGCAGACAGTTTTCGTGTGTATGTGGGGGGGGATGATGCGCAGCACGCAGACCTTAAGTGTACTGCATCAATACGGTCTTATTCAAATTAGCATTATGTAACTAGTGTCTCCACTGTTCAGCTTCTTGTATAAGTGGTTTGCATTTCTGCTGACATTTTCTTTCGAATAATAAGCTCTTGCAGTATTGGTTCGCAGTCACAAGTTGTCAGCGTTCACAATTTATTTATTTTTTCCTGCGTTCAAGTGTAATGTAAATCATGGGCATTACCTTCAGCAGTCTAAATGGCTGCATATGATCAGTTGTAGAGAGCCCCCGATGACTTTTCGTGACGACTTTGCAAACTTCTGCTTGGTTGCTTCTACAGCGCGACAGCTCAAGCATCCCACGTTGTAACTGTGATTCCAGATAGTCAAAGTGATAAATGTTGGTGTTCATCTCAGTGTCTGCCAGTGCGGTGGCCCAATGGCATATCCACCCATGAATTCTATCAGGTGACATCGAATCTATGTATACATTTAAAACTGTTTAGTTATGTAGTTTGTCATCCTCCCATATTGCAATGTCCAAACACAAATTTGTTGCACTTTTTATTGGTGTGTTGCTGAACTGGTAACCTTCAGCCCAGTTAAACTAGAACAAATATGTAGAATAAATTACTGAGCTAATTTTGAATAAAAATGTGGAACTCTCTCCCCCCCCCCCCCCTCCTGTTTCCCACCTGCTGTAGCTGTGAGTGATGAAAGTGCATGGTCGGACCTTTGGACACCAAAAAAAGATTAAAAAGAGGAAGCGCTAGATGGGAACCTGAAGCAAATAGCTAGGTCGTTTGTGGCCAGCTTCTGTTTTTAGCCAACATCATTTAAATCATGTATTCATACTTTAACGTTCAGGTCAATAAAGTTTGTTACCATTAATGTGTGTTTAAATGACAAGTGTGCAAACAGTGCATTAGTGTGCCTCGCTTTTGCTGCCTAAACATTTTTGTGCAAAGGTAATCGAGCCTGTGAGAATGTATTGCTGCAGCGTGAATAACAAAATACATAGAAAAGAAACTCTACCTGCGTTAGTGTTGCAATATGCTGGATGACCACAGACCATAACGTCATCTTAGACTAAACCTAAAATAGCCACAAAAGTTACGCGTTATTAAAGCATGAGCGCTTGGCGTGTTACTCATTTAGCTGTGACCGTGCTCTCCAGGTGCACGATAGAGATGCTTTTCAGCTGCCAACGTTGCATTCAGAAAGGGAGAGAAGATGCACAGTGCACACTACAGGTTCAGAGTTTCTCTGCTCTGTGCAGTGTTGCATGGTTAGCATTAGCACGTTTGGGAATGCAGCCCCTGCCAGGGTTACGTGAAAACATACCGTTTTAACCTGCGTTGGCCAAAGGATTTCACGTGGCTTTGTTACGATAACGTTGCTTAGCTCATGTTTTGTAAGTGCTGTCAGGGAGCTGGTGAAATGCTGGCAGGCAAGACTCCATAAATGGAAACCCTATATTGCTGTATTCCTTTTTGTACTAATTGCGTATCCTTTGTGCTGCTGACATTTACCCTGCTGGCATTAGTGCTGTGACTTACTGAGTGTCAGTTCATGTGTGTGCATGTGCAAGAAACAAATCTGAGACTGGATTGATGCTCCAAAGGCATAAATATATACCCATTTGAAGATTTTTTTTTTTCTTTTTTTCAGTTAAGTTGTGTTAAGATGTAAAATCTAAAGTATGCAAACAATTCATGGAGTAATCTACAGCTGTGACTTTTTTCAAATGAGCTGTAGCAGTTCCTGCACGCACCCTGGCAGGGATCACTGAGAGACCACTCTCCTACCTCTCCAGATGGCCCTACTACGCTGTTTTTGTGGCCAGGCTTTGAGCAGGGCCCCACGGATGTAAACTATCGTATCAAGGAGGCCAAGGAACCTGAGGTGTGAGTCTTGTGTTGTCAGTGTGTTAGGTGTACGGTGAGTTGTGTGTCTCGCGCCCCCGGATTGGGACGCCTCTCTGCTTTGTCGGTGCTGAGTGCGGCTGCTGAGATGGCGGTCCGCCAGGTGTGCCGCCTCACCTTTCTGGCAGGTTTCTTCACCATCGATGGAAAGACCAGCTAGCGTGGTGTCTTCAGCGGTCTTGATGCACTTGCTGGTGAACGTAGCGTCACTGTCGTGAAAATTGAGAGAACGATGTGGGCTCGGGCAGCAGCCTTGTGGGGGGGGCGCATGTTATGTTTTAAATCCGTCCAAATTGGAGTGTGTTGGTCAGTAAGTCTAGGATTCAGTTGAAGGTGGTACTGCTGTAACCTGTTCCCCTGAGTTTCAACGCCAGCTTACTCATGTCAGTTAATAAGGTCCCATCAGAGGTGTGTAGGACCAGGATGGAAAGTGTCACACACTGACCTATTATATTCCTGTAAACAGGCTGCAGGAAATCTTATTTGCTGTACTAAACACTGAATTGAAAGCATCCTCCCTCCCCAAGTACTGTAATGATGTGCAAAAACTGTCAGGCACCTTGTAACTTGTGTACCTTTCAACTTTTTCTTCCCTTTTACGTGTGTGCGTGTGCGTGTGTGTGGGGTGTGATGCTCATGTGTATTTGTTTTAGTTTGCTTCTGTACTCAAAAATGAATTAAAAATAAGTGCTTGAATTTCGTTGTACGTTTCATACAATGACAATAAAGAATCTTAATTTACATAAGGTTTTATCCATACTATCTACTGTCTCACTTTCCCTGTGTTTGTCTAATAGAGGAAAACTAAGGGTGAAATGTAATGTGTTACCTTGGTGACAGAGTAGTACTGCACTCCTGAATTTAATGTTAGAATGCTGTGTGCGTCATCTGTTCATCTGTTTTTACTCCCTGCTGGTATAACTACTTTTTTAATGAGTATTTGTGGTTGATACGATAGTTTACATCAGGTTGAAGAAGACTAAGAAATAATTTTAGGAAATTATTAACGCACTGATTTAAACTAGCAGCGCCCATTCACTCGTTTGTTTGAGAGCCTGTTTCTTTCTTTGTTCTTCCTCTTCATGCTAGGAGTTCCAGACGTCATGAATTGAGAAGAATCGAGTCGGTGCATCTCAATGTACAAAGGTTGATTTTTGTGCCAAATCAACTCGCTCAAATCAAATGGGGCACATACTAAATTAATTCAAATTTTTAATATTTCACAGGGTAAAATGGCATTTAACCATACAGGCTCTCAAATAATACATCACGGATGTGGAGATTTTATACATTTCCTTGTTCAAGGTTCAAAGAGTGACTCCAAACCAGAAATATAACAATTAAACATTAGTACCATGGCCAGTGCCGAATGGCAGTAAAATTGTCAGTGAGGCACTACTTCTTCAGATACACAGAGGAACAATTTGGTGAAAGTGTACAAACAGGAATTGAACTGCTCTGAATCAATTCAGTTTATTTTTATATAGCACCTTTTACAACAATGTGCCTCAAAGCACTTGGTAATGAGGTGGGTGGTAATACAGTATGATGTAAGAATGGGTAACAGCCAGAACGCTGGTACAATAAAGTAACCCACCTCAGTTTTATTGTGGTTTTAAGTGGTTAACTAATTAAAGTAGATCATTAGCTGTGTTTAAATGCGCATTTTTTTTCTTCAGTCAGATTGAAGTCATTTTGATTAATGATTCCAATTTAACTGTTTACACGGATACTGGTTTGATCAGATGTGTGTTTATATGCATTTGATCGGAAAACGTTTGTGATGTTTGCGTGTGGTTCTGCCTGCTTTGGCTTGTATGCCGAAAGTACTCAGCCAAAAACAGTATGATAATTTTGCTGAAATTATTGCGTTCAATTTAGTTAAGTTTTCCGCAAATGAGTAGCATCCGCCTCAGATCAGTTTTGCTTTGTTGCCCCGGTGTTTCTGTTCCTCCAGGTCACCTACTGTTAAACCCCTGTGGGACAAGCATCCACAAAAAATATATATTTATTCCACCAAGAGGGAAACAAGCGGATCAAGTGGTTAATATTGTCCAAATAGTCAGATTGTTAAAGGGTTACTCCACCCCATTTATTTGGATCGAACATTCATTCGGACTGGGCCTAATCCGGCTGGTCTCTTCCAGTGAAGACCGTTGCATGATGCATTTTTATTCAGAATGAGCTGTTGTTTTGATTAAAAGTGACTGATATTCCAATGTAAACGCAGCTAGTGATTTTTATCTAGCCGGTGCGGTTATTCGAAGCAGGATTAAAATTTTGATTGCGGCTTGACAGTGAAGCTCCATGCATGTATGTTGTAAATACGCTGTACATGGTGCTTTCCCCTCTCTTTTAAAGCATACCGGGAGTCTTCTAAATATTGGAATCGTACTGCAGAGCTTGATGGTGCACTGAAGGAATTGTACTTTAAGTTGTAACTTTGAAAAAGTGACCTTCGAGAGAGGGGGGAAAAAAAAAAAAAAAAAATTCACGCTACTAATTTTAAAATGTCATACAAACCCTTCTGCTAAATTCACTACAGAATATACGTGTAATCCTAGAGTCATTCAAGCTTGTCCTAGAATTTAAAAATGTGACTTAAGTTTTGTCCCCCGGGACATGAGGGTGGCTCAAAGGGTAGCATTGTTGCCTCAGTGCTGCAGAGCCTTGGGACTGAATTTGGTCTTTGACAATGTCTGTAGAGTTTGCACGTTCTCTTTCCTGCCTGGATTTGTTCCAGGTCTCCTCCTAAACTCCATAGACATGAGGTTTATGTGATTGAGAAATTCTCAGTTGCCTCAGGCGTGTGAATGTACGTATGTGGAAGAGTACAAAACCCTGAACAGCGTTGCATATCTGATAAATTATGCAGACCTGCACAATTTTTATTTGATTTGTGAAATGTTAATGTTGTGTCTTGCAGGCTCGAAATATACAGACAGGAGAGTTGGCTGCTGTCAAAATAATTAAATTAGAACCAGGTAAGTTTGCACTTTCTTAATTATAAGGTACCTTTCCTGAGTTGTTTTGTGTGTGTGTGTGTGTGTGTGTGTGTGTGTGTGGGAAGGATTTATATTTT
>JABJVR010020096.1:0-39517 GCA_025773905.1 Chitala chitala
CCACACCCAGCTGTATTGGCTGGTTGGTTACCCACAATACAAAAAATTGCTGTTGGTCTCCAACACTGGCAGAGGCAAATTTTATTGTAACGCAAACACCATTAATTGCATGTTGTTCCAAGAAAGAAGGGCTGCATCCTGGCTAACTGAATACATTTATTACAGTAATGCATGAACCTCTCCAAAGGAAGTGTTGAACAGCTACAATTTCAAATCCTTCTGTACAATATGATAGCATGAACATCCATTGACACTTTTTGGGTCTTTCCCATCCTCCATTTTCACGGCAGACAATAGCCTACCATTAGGTTAAGTGCAGAAAGTATTTGGACAAGATGACATTACATATGATACACAGAATTGTTAATGACTTCTGTGCCCAAGATTAGGCAATTGGGCTGATTTGTTCTAAGAAAATTTGAATATTTTGTATGGTGTGCAACCCACATGCCAACTAACATTACTGTTTTCTTAACATTTTATTATATTTCTTATTTTAGTAAAAACACTTACTTAAGTCTGTCTTTTTATGAAAACATGTCATCACACACACCTTTCTCGACACTTTTCAACACTTTGGAAGACATTGTGCTTTTCATAAATTTTTTTGACATAATGGATAATGAATGCTGCACAACAATCGAGAACTGTGGAAAATAATTTCATAGATTTCTCTCAGTGGGCTCGGTTTTCTTTCCAGCCTGCAACATGGAAAATTACATTTGCCCTAGTGTAGCTGATTGTTGTTATGCTAGCCTGGTTACTTTGTGCTTACGTTGTTAGGATAAATGACCCTTGTTTCATCTTTGTTGTTTTGCTTTTCCAGGCTTGGCACATCAGTTTTTTATTTTAAATTTTGTGTTGTGGCAGCATGGTGGGAGTGGTGGTTAACACTGTCGCCTCGCTCCCATGTTCTCCCTGTGCTTGGTGGGTTTCCTCCTGGTTCTCTGGTTTCCTCCTGCAGTCCAAAGACATTTAGGTTAGGTTGATTGGTGTCTCCAAATTGCCTGTAGTGTGTGTGATTGTGCCCTATGGTCGGTTGGTGTCCCGTGCCCTGTGCCCTATGTCTCCTGGGTTGGGCTTCAGGCTTCCTGTGACCCTTAACAGGATGAAGCAGTATAGAAGATGAATGAATTTTGTGTTGCTTTAATTATTTCTGCTTTTTTTAAGATCCAGTTTATACCATAGTTGGGCAACACAGTGACTCGAAGGGTAGCACTGCTGGTGTGGCTCATCTTTTTAGGTAGATGGGCTTGGATTGAACTCTGAGAATTGTGTGTGCATGGGTGTGTGTGTATGTGTGTGTGTGTGCATTCTCCTCATGCATGTGATGGTTCCCTCCAAGTTCTCAGTTTTCCTCCCACAGTCCAAAGATAGGCAGGTGACATGACTTGGACAATCTAAAGTGTCCTTAATGTGTGTCTGTGTATGTGTGTGACCTGTGATGGGTTGGGAGCCTGTGATTGGCTCCTGGCTACACATGACCCTGCAGAGGTTAAGCAGTGGGAAAACTGATTAATGTTTGTGGCATTTTTTTAACTAGCTGTTTTTCCTTGTTTTTCTGCTGTTTAGTAATAACGTCTTTGTCCTTGGGTATAACCAAAACACCAAAGAAGCACATAGTTCCCATTATGGCAAAACAGTATCTATCTATCTCACTGTATACTGGTATGGAAATTAATGTTATCCAGAATGCTCTTATGTGGCAGTGACTTTTCACATATTTCCTTTTTGTTTTATGATGACTATCCCATTAATTATTTACAAAACATAATAAAAATTATCTTTATAACTTCAGAATGCACATTTTTTCCCCAATTCAATCTGCTACTGAAGCTAATTATTTTTCAGACACTTCTTTGTGACATGACTTTGTTCAGCAGCAGAAAAAACTGACTAATATTCAAAATTCCAGGCTGCTGCCAGTTGTTCCTACCATATACCATTTCAATGTGTTCTGTGGATGAACTGTATAATGTAAATGGGAAATGGAAATCATTTAACACTATCTGCCAATACCAACTTCCAGTCTAATCTCTTTTTTCCAAGAAAACACGTCTGTACTTTGCACACTTCAAAGCAGGCTACATTAAAGTTGGTAGCCAGTGAAATCAAATCTTATAGTTTTGTCTTTAAGAAACACCAACAACTGCAAAACTAAATGGCAATAACAAAGACATTCTGCATAAAGTCACAGATCCTAATAGCTGCAAGTTGCTAGACTCATTCCCTGTCCTTACAATGCACAACCACACCCTCAAATCACCTAACTAATCATGTCTGATTAACATCCCATTACCCAAACGAATCGATGCACCTGTGTGCTTTATTAATTCAACCCCATCTCTTTTATATTTCAGACATGTTCATTCACACATTCCCATTTCTTGTCTTTCACAAAAAAACTTTTGTTTTGTACTTATGTATTTGACATGTCAGTCTTTGCATGTTTCTGACTTTTGTAGCCCTTTGGAAACCTGTTTAAAATCGGTTTCTGTACTATTTCATAGCATTTTTTAATGTTTGGCTATTTGATTTGCTACTGCTCTCCCTGTTGCCTTTATACCTGACCAAGATTTCTGGATTATAAATTTTATGTGACTGAAGCTGTGCTCTGCAAAAAAATTCTATCAGATAAAACAAATTCTCTACCTCTGGGAAGAGAAAGCCTCCTAAAACAAAATACTCATTCATCATCTCAGTAAAATTTTGTTTTTGTGTTTTCTTTTCATGGCATATTCTATAGTTTGCTTCTTTAATGGAGTCTTTGCCTGAGGGATCTGGTTAAACTCCTGAATGTTTGCTGTATTAGCTGCTTTATACTGGTCATGTGGATAGTGACTCTGGTACTGATGCTGTGAGACACACAAACACTGACCACGTGTCTGTCTGTGCGCAAACCCAGCGAAGGCTGCCAGGCAGTTTCAGATAATTAGCCTGCAAAGTCGGACGATAGAGGACAGAGTCTGAATTTGTCTTTTTGCATTCATCACTTTGTCCACTTCCATTTCATGTATATTTTACCAGTCTCTACATTATTTTGGTTGATTTAATTTCCAATTATGTTAATTTTTTTTTTGGCTCTTGTCCAGTTCTGACATTAATATAATTCCAGTGATATGAATCTTCCTTTTAAAAATATTGCTGAATTTTGGATAAATTTTCAGTAATTTTAGTCTATGTGATCCTGAATCAACATATTTATATATATATATATTTGAATTTTATAAGTTTTGTAAGGCTTTTTCATAGGTTATCACATATTGGTTTTTTGGGCTGTTTTAACTCTTTATTTTAAAAATGGTCCTATGTTAGATTTAAATGAAATCTCAATGATGGGTGTGTCTGCCGGAAGTTGTGGATAATTCCCCTTTACGTCATCCCTACGACAGCTGGTGGGAACAGAACACAAAGGGATAAAATGGCCTGAAACAGACCATTGTAATTAGATTGAGCTTAATGTAGCCAGTGCCAATCAATTAAAATGTGGCTTTACTGGGTCAGGTTTCTGATTGAATTGTGACATCCTTAGTTAATACAATAATTTGTAATTTGTAGCTTGATAACTAACTAATGATTTGGATTTTGGCAAGTAGCTTATTCAAAAACTGTCTAAAGTTTCAAGATGCAAAAAAGATGCCAGTGCTGTAACAAACCTTTGTAAAACAGCTTTGTTTTTAAGGTAATATGTCTGAGTTTGGGGAAATAATAGCTTTTCAAAGCCTAATCTAAGTGTTACAACCTCTTGCAGTGACATTTTAGTGATTTTTGAGTTAATTTTCTAATGAACAAGATCTGTGCCAAAATGTAAAACAGTATGCATCGGTATTGCACTGCTTAAAACATCACTTGGGTAAAATCACCAAAATAAAAAACAGACAGTGCATCACATTTCTCACAGAGACATGCTGTGACGAGCAGACATGAAACTGAATCACCTGTCCAATGACAGCACGGGGGCATGTCTGAGAAGCTCTTAATCTCTATGGTTTGTGAAATTGCAGTGCTAACAACAGAAGCAGTGAATTGTACATCCCCACTGTAAGTCTTCCATCTTGGTGCTGCTTTGATGTCTGTAGACTGCAGGAGCTGCTGAAGACCACCAGGCTCTTGGTCATGGTAGTGGAACCAGCATGGGATGACATGTCCTTTGTCACATGACATGTGATCAGCAGCGATACTCACATGGGCTGTGGCTTTTAAGCAATACTCAGCTAGTAATAAGCGGCCTAATGTTTGCCAAGAAAACCACACTTTTATACCACCTCAATCAGTCTGTTGTTTACATTTTTGTTGTTTACTTTCTGATCTTACCATCTTCCTGTCACCTGGTCTAAAGCATCTTCATTTCTACTGTGACGTTTTGCCACTCTTAAAGGAACAGTGGAAATAAATAAAGGAAGTGAAAGTCATTAACCACACCCATGGGTTTTGCAAATGACATAGAGCACAGAGCCATTTTTTCTTGATCTGTGCAAATTTTATCTTTAGATGGCTTTCTTAGACCATACCCTGAGATAAAATGTTCAGATCTACAACATATTCAATAATTTTAAATTTACTGGTTATGTCTTAACAAATAACATCAAGTAAACTATTGCTGCTAATAGTAAATTTACTATATTAACTTGTTAATCAACTGAATGAAAATTTGCATTATTGCCTTGTCTCCTGAGTTTATCAGGAAGCAGATGCATGTCTTCACAAAGTCACACCTCAAACCGACAGCAAGAGTTCTCAGTCACAGCCCTGGAGGGCCACAATGGGTACATGTTTTAATTTCAGACAAACAATTATAGTGTTTAAAGACACCTTTCTTCAATTACACCTAATGTGAATTAAGATGGCCTTTAGCTCAATATGGCAGGAGATATCTTCAAGTTCCTGATCTGTTCTGTGATATTTCCCTTAAAGCAAATCTCCAGCAGCGCTAATGCAGTGAGAAGTAATTTTAATGCAATTTATTTCATTATTTCACGTGGAGACATGTAAACTGCAAAAGCATTAAGTGCACTTGTTCTAAATCTAAACTCTGTCAAAGATCTTGTATAGATTTATGGCTGATTTCAGCTCAATTATTGCTTCATTTAATTGCTTTAAGCTCCTTGACGTTTCCATTAATGGAGCTCGTTTTTATTGACATTACTGTCTCTAATATTACTGCAAGACAAACATTTAGTCCGTCGCATTGCAAATAAAAATTCTCTTTTATTATCGGATGATTATTGTCAGAAAGTATTGCTGAACATTTCAAGCCCTTGACTGACATTTCTCCCTGCGCCAAATTGGAACTATTTAGAAATGAATGCGGAAAATTCTCCATTGAATTCGGAAAAATGAAAACGAGGGCAACATCTGCTCAACATGTAGAAATCATCAAAAAATGAACGATATTCTTTAGTTTGAGAGCATCTTAGAAAGAATGAGAAGAACGTTCTCTATTCACCAGAAATGAACCTGAATGTCATGTTTGAAATAAGAGCCAGTGGAGCTTTTATTAGGTCCAGAACTAAGTGGCTTGGGTTTGGTAAAAGGAGCTCTGCTTACTTCTTTAGTTTAGAGAAAAGGCATAGTAACAACAAAAGAATTAATTCTCTTTATTGAATTATATTTTGACCTTTGACAACAAACTGGTATCATGTGCCACTCTTTCATGTGAATTTTAGATCTTGTTGACTTTGTTGCAGAAAATAATTTTTAGAGATGATTGTCTCTGTAAAACCAGTACTAATAGTACAGACGTATGTGGAAGATGTATTACTTTGGAAGACATTGAAGAGGTCCTGAGGCATATACCTAAAAATGAATCTCCTTGCTTTTCATATGATTATTTTTAAAAGTGTTTTGGGACTCTATTAAAGGAGATACTTTTGGACACCTTAACAAAAACGTACACAGCACAAGGAATTGTCTGCATTCATAAAACACTGTGTAAGTTCCTTAATTTCAAAACAAAACAAGGACTGCTTTATTTGGACAAAAGATATCCAATTATTGTTTCCTTTCAGACTATAAAGTATTTGCAAAGATCTTTCTCAGCAGCCTTAGACATAATTCCTAATAGTCAGTCTGCCTTTATAAAAGGCAGCCATATTTCTAACAATACTCAATCATTTCATTTTAAACATCTTGACTATTCCAGTTTTATCCTTCCTCTTTTCTGATTTTATAAAGCATTTGAGACCATGGAGAATGAATTTATTTCTTAAACTTTACATGTTCTGGGAGGATATCGCTGTGCTCCTTTCAAAAGCGTTATTAAGGATAGACCTAACACAGGTGAGAAGAAAGTTAAATTCATGTAAAACAGAAGTGTTCTAAAACAGCAAAGACTGCAACATACGGACCAAAGACAGAACAGGTGGCTAAACACTGTTCAAGCAAAACTAGAAAAAAACTAAAGAAAAAGCACAAAATTTCAATAAGAACCAAAAGACACCACAGTCAGCATTAAAGATAAAATTGGGGTGAAGCTTTAAACAAGGTTAACACCGTGAAACACCCAGGACAACACAACTATTTGGATTTGGTGAAAACTTTATTATAACAAGACATTTTAAATTTACATTGACAGTTGACTCTTCGTTATTTCCCTTCTTAATTTGGCATTGAAAAGGGAACCACACTGTACCATTTTATCTTTTAAAAAATATTGTTTGCAAATTGTTCTTAATTTTTATATTGTTCATTATTCCAAAGTATCAAAATTAGTAACAGCACCTTAACAATCAGCCAAGTAAACTGCAACACTTGCATTTTTCTTAACATAAGGTGCCAATTATACACAAAAATGTTTCCTTTTTCAGGCCCGACAAAAATACATAATTTATAAATATATAATACTTGCATGCAAAGTTATTCTTCTATTGTATGTGTATAAAGGCCATCAGGTGGACATCACGCAATGTAAGATACTGTATAGATGTAACTTTGGTTTTTTAATCTCTTATTAGTCCCAGAACAGGGAAATTCACTCTGTTTAACCGATCCCCTGGGGAGCACTGGCAGCCATTTTTGGCACCCAGGGGGGTAACAGAAGTGTGTTTCTCAGGGACACACCTGATGAGTGTGTTGGGATTTGAGCCAGGAGACTTCCGCATCTCTGCCTGATGTTCTACCCATCCAAGCAAAGCATGGATACTGACAACCGTAGGTCATCTTTTGGAATATGAAGAAGATGTTCAGCCTAAAATGGATAACACCAAAATAATTTTAAACAACAAAGTCGTGTTAAGCAAAACCTGTTTTACCAACCCTTAAGGAGTATCACATTTTGTTTATCCAGACTTTTTTGTATTGACTCAAGCTTCCTTAAATTTCAATAATAGTAAACCTATTAATTTATGAAGAAAAATGAAACAGAACACATATAGTACAAAACAAAATAAAAAGTATAGTTGAGGGACACTTTAATATATTTTTTGAACGTTTAGATGTCTATGTTTTCATGATTACTTGTGTTAAGAAATGCATTTCATTTAAGGAGACCTCTTCTTTGAAATTTGAGTTGAGTTGAATTCTCAGTTTCCCGATTCCTGATTTTTTAAAGGCTCTGCTACCTTACCCTTTTCACTTTAATGTTACTTTAAGTGTTGCACCTTGCCTATCAAGACCTCCAGCTTCGACAAATATCTCCATAATTTCTGGAAAATTGCTTTAAAACAGAACTCCTCACCACACTGATGCATGATTTTAGAATAATCAACATATATTATCCAGAAATAACTGTTATATGCTCAGTAATGGGTGCATTAAAATATTGTATTTATTCATGAATTATTGAGGAAGGCACTCAATTTTTCTTTTAATAAATTTCTGCCTAACAGAGATTAATATTTCTTTTCAAGGTTATATAATGGTTTGTCATTGTATACCTAATACCTAAGCCAATTATGTGACCTGAGAGAAATTGGCCCCTGTCAGTTCCACTATTTCACCACTAGGTGTCCCTCCTGTTCGGTCAATATCACTTGTGTACGTCCGTTATTGCGTTATCTACACCTTTCTTATGCTTGTTTAGGTCCCTATATAAACGCTCTCTCTTTCAGTTCCCTTTAGGTTGTTCTGCTGTAATGAACCCTTTTATGTATGTAAATAAACCCTCTATGCTGCATGTAGACCTCGCCTCTCACCTTGATTCCCAGATCATGATGGAAGAACCGGCCCTAACAAGGAGAGGTCTAGTGGAATTATAAATAGGAAGTAAGTAAGTAGGAAGACTGTTAACCCTGCTTTGCCCACCATCTTTGATGGTTCCCTGGAGCACTTAGAAAACTCATAGGAAAAGTTAACAACATCAATTCTCATTACAGTGGCACCTGGAAGTTGTTGGGATACATTAGGCAGCAAGTAAGCATTTTGTCTCTGAAGTTAATGTGTAGGAATCAGAAAAAATGGGTAAGCATAAGGATTTGAGAGACTTTTGACAAGACCCTAGTCTCATAAATTGCGCTCTGTTTTATATTACATGGATCGCATGGAGGTTGGGTGTGTGCATGTCACATACCTAGGGAAGAGATGGCACCAGGATGTACTATGGGAGAAGGTAAGCCAGCAGAGGCAACACGATGCTTTGGGCAATGTTCTGTTGGGAAAACTTGGGTCCTGCCATTCACATGGATGCTATTTTAACACATACCACATACCTAAACATTGTTGCTGACCAAGTACAGCCCTTTATGGAAACGGTATTTCTTGATGGCAGTGGCCTCTTTCAGTAGAATAATGCACCCTGCCACACTGCAAAAATGGTTTAGGAATGGTTTGAGGAACACAACAATGAGTTCAAAGTGTTTACTTGGCTTCCAAATTCTTCAGATCTCAATCCAAATGAGCATCTGTGGGATGTTCTGGAAAAACAAGACCAATCCCTGGAGGTCCCACTTCACAATTTACAGGACTTAAAAGATCTGCTATTGATGCCTTGGTGCCAGATACCACAGCATACTTTCAGAGGTCTAGTGGAGTCCATGCTTTGACAGATTAGGGCTGTTTTGGCAACAAAAGGGGACCTACTCAATGTAAGGCAGTTGATCATACTGTTACGGCTGATCGGTGTACATACACTACATAGTATTCACAGTGATTTTAGGGTTACTCCAGCAAACTTCTTGTGACACTCTGTATCCGGTTTACATTTTTCAAAATAAAGGTCCTACTGAAACAGAAAATGTGTGTGTGTCTGTGTGTGTATTTTACAATTATTTGTGGTCAAAGTATGTTAAATGTTATGTTCATTTGATTTTTTTTATGTCTATTGTAATTTCACACACAGGGGTTAGTATGAATAGGCCAGACAGAATGAGCAAGAATAACAACCTGGAAGTTTCCAAAATTTCATTTCACTGTGATTTGCTGCTTCTTTTAGTCTGGATTTTAGTGGTTTTTGTAAAAAAAAACTTATTTATTGTTATTATTATTTTGTAAATTGAAGGGAAAAATCCGTCATTTGATATATCCTGAAATACAAATATATTGTACAATATCAGTCATAGTCATTCACTTAACACTACCATTAATAATATACGTTTTGTGTATTATGGTCACCTTCAGAAAGGTTTTTGAAATTAAACTGTATTTAGATGTAATATATTGTATGATGGTTACACTGGCCAGTTGTGCGAAAGAGTTATAAAGGATTTTTTCATTCCAACCTGCCGAAGTACATTCTGAGTTCTCAACAAAATTAAATTCCTCATTTTCAACACCTTGACATAGTTGGTCTTAAGATGTACAGCTAGTAGAAAGCATGACAGATACAGACAGGTCAGACATACTTGAAAAAACAAACAAATTATTATGACAGCATCAATCCATCATAGACACTATACTTGGATTGTGACAAGTGTCATATACCTGAATTACAGCATCAATAAAATGTTTGCTGGTTTTTAAAAACAACTCTCCTTACACACATACACATAGCAAAAATAGGTATATTTTACCTAATTTAAATGTACAGGCCTGACAGCGTATTTTGTTCCAGCATCAAGCCAGTTTTTGGCTCATTAAAAATTCATTTACAGAAACATCTGTATACTGATAAATGTGTGTATCAATAAAGTACACAGTCATCTCAGTGCAATTTTTTTCACTAAACAACACGTGTACTTTAATTAAATGCGTATTTTTGTTTTATTACACCGCAGGAGTATCTATCGTAGCTGTTAACTGCTCATGCGCCACACTGAATGTACTCGAGCGTCGCACGCGCACTTTTATTTTGACACAAGTGAAGTCAGCGACCGGAAGTGCCGTCTTTGTTCTTGCCTCTGCTTCTAAGTTTTTCCACAGTTCAACTTTACCAAAGTCGGCCTGTACAAGCAGCTTATCTGATTTCACGAAAAGCCTAGATAACAAAACGACAAGCTAAGAGCACATAAAACTTGTCTTTCGAACCACGTATAGAAATCAAATTAAAACGGAGGAGAAGGAGAGTGCTCCGATGCTGCATGAAGTGTGGTCCGGATGTTCAAAACGCTGCAATAATGGAGAATAAGAGTGCTGGGAACGAAACGCTCACAGAAAGTAAGAGTTTTTTAATGTTTACTAGATAGTAGGTATGCATGCTAAATCCCAATTAATTTCATTCGCTATTTATTTAGTTGGTTATTATGCTCTGAGTCTCGTGTAAAGCATACGAGTTGATTTACGGACACGTACGTCGATTATCTGAGTGAGTTTATGTCCGAATAAAGTACAAAACTAAATGAATTACATTAATTATGGTTGTGTATTGTAGCCAGTGTTTGTGATCTACCTTTCAGATAAAGGCGGAGATTTGATGGGACGAAAAGCCTTATTTGCGGGCAGTGTGCGCAAACTGAAGAACATCGCAGCTGACTGGCACAACGTGGCTTTGAAATGGGAGCGGCTGAACGACAGCGGCTTCTCCATTGCAAGTCAAATCGTCAATCGTGCAATATATAAGAGGCATGTGTTAGTTAAACATAGGATAAATTTAGACCAACATCCACCATTTCTTTGATTTTCTTTCCTGTACGTTGTTTAGTATTTATATTCCATCTTTATTATGTGAACTACATCTAAAATACAATAGACACTGATAATTTAACTTGTTATACAATATATTTGAAGATGTATCTTTTTAAAATCTGATTTAAGATATGTGGCATTTAAATCTGTAATATGGCATCTGTTTTTCAGTTTTGTACATTTATATTTACAAGCATCTATCCTATTTTTTTTTTTTTTTTACGTTCATCTCCGGTGGGCAGTCATGGTCCTAGAAGGCCACAATGGGTGCAGGACTGTTAAAGACGATAATGAAAACTTTTATTTTTTTAATAGGACAGAAAAGGAGTCGAGAATTACACTGGAATGTCATAAACAATCTGTCTTTGGACTGCCAGGAAGTAATGCAGAACTTGATACTGAGTTAGAAAATGAATGCAGTGAGCTGCTCGCTGTTTTAGAGAAATTGGTAAGCTAACATACAGTTATGTCAAATACCTGTGAATGCATGTGTGTTTAAAATATATTACCACAATCAAATATAGTCTACAGTCACTCAAAAACTAAATTGTATTTTCCCCCACATTTAGACTCACCTTATTTCTAAAATGGAGAAGTTGTCCTCGTATGTTAAAGGCATATGTGCCCTTCACACATTCCAGCAAGAGGGATCATCAAGCCCTTCACCCCTGTTTCAGACATGGCCCATAACACAATTTGGTAAGAGTCTGCTACAGTACAAGCAAGAAGGCATAATTTTGATGGTTATTGTTCAACCTCTGCATTTTAAGATAAAAAAAAATAATAAAAATTATAAATTTACTGCAGAGTAAAGAGCATGTTCTGTTTGGGCCATTGAAAGTGCCTTATCCTAGACTGTCTGGTTCTGTGAAAGCTGTTAAAATGTAACATGTAATACGATCTCTGGGTTTTTTAATTGTTGATATATGGACATCAAAAACTGAATTTGTAGTCTTAGGTCCATGGAGATTTGCAACAGTTGAAAATGACTTTTTTTTCTTCATACTGTTAAATAAGAGCGTGCTGTAATGTTACAGTAGTTGGGCTGGGGATGGCTGGGATCTCATCGTCCTTTGCCCGTCTTAGTGAGGCACCTGCACATGCAGGAATATCAGTCATTTTCCCTTGTTTTTGCTGCTGGGTTACTAGTCTGCCTTTAAGAAACATGTCAGTAAAACCTAAAAATATAACAAAAAAATACGCTGCGGTCTGTAACGGGACACCGTCATTTGCCGATCAACTTGAGTGACATCTAAGCAGTGCATATAATTAAATTATTAAAGTGTGTGCATTTTTCTGTAAATGTTTGACAAATAGCTTTAAGATTTTTAGGCTTTTAATTATTGACAGCTCAATAGACCTACAACCTTGGTGGAGGTTAGTGTTCTGTTCTTCAGCATTCATGTAATACTATTGCTTTACTTTGATTTTGGGAGTGATCGTGTTAAAAAAAAAAAACTATATATATAAAATCACTTACACTACTTTGTTACTGCATTAACTCCACTACTGTTAGACGTGCTGCAGAATTATGTTAGTCTACAAGCAAGCTTATGTGAACAGATCACAGAAAACTCATGGCAATTCTACTGGTATTTAATATGATGCTGAAGTTACTCATTTGATGTCCTTCACAGTCACCATTTGACAAAACATCTACGGTTACTTTTGATTTTGTCTATGCTTTGTAATTAACAACTGCAATGCAAACAATTTTTTTTCCAGATGATGTATCCTCAAAACTGTTTGAGTCCTACAAGCAAGAATTAGCCCTGAAGAGCACAATAGTTAAAGAAATAGCTCACACATCTGACTCAGATGTTGCTTTGGTCTTTCTGTCATCTTGGTTGTATCAGCCATATATAGAGGATAATACAAAACTCTTGCTGGAAAGTCTACTACTGGAAACAGGACACAGAATGCCAACATGAACTTCACGACCACTTGAATGTGTTAAATATCAGATGTAAATATTACAAACTGCTGCTCTTGTATATTGTATGTATCATCTTAAACTGGTTATAGTGAACTTGCCAAGTAATCCGGTCAGACAATTCTTGTATAAAATATTTAATATTCTCATGTATGATATAACAAATTTAAAGTTGAGTTTAGGACAAATGTGTAGTAAAAGAGGTAATAAAAATAGTGCAAGTACTTATTTCGAATGAAATTCTTTTAAATTCATATACATTTGGCAAACACAATGTTCACAAATATGCTATACAGGTAATCTTTGAAAAGCCATTCTCTTCCAAAGCTCTACATATTTACATATGCTGCACCTACAGCAATCCACCAAAAAACACTGTCAGCAGTCTATCAATGATGAGTCTCGGAGACCATGATGCCCTCATTCTGACTTGGCTCAAAGCCCAGTAAGGCTTGTACTGTCTCCAAAGGTACCTCTTCTGAGGCACCATCAACGTCAGTGACAATGACTATGCTCTCTGAGGCAAGACAGTCTTCAGCGTGATGCATGATGAGACCACATTCTGTATGGATGACGATCTTATCTTGATAACTTTTCTGACCCGGTTCCTGCATTTGTAATTCCACCGCACTCGCCAAAGTGACGCCGTTTCCCTCACTGCATTGCTGCTCTAGTCCGTTAACACTTTCCCCAGGCTGCTCGGACACCTCGACTATTCTGTACGAGTGGTCCAGCGGCGCCACGTCCGCGTTCAGAACTTCCTCGTGCTGCGTCACCTGATCTGTAATGCCAGAACCATTCAGAACCTCCGACGTCTCCATCACCTGGCAGCGGTTTTCACATAACTCTGAGAGCGCCTGATCTGGGTCCGCGTCTGCTTTCGAGTTGCCCGCCGTCCTCGGAGGACTCGAAGTCCCCGTACTATCGGCCAGCTCTTCCTCCACAGTAACCTCTGGCGTGGCGTCAGTTTCCAAAGTGGTGAAAACAATTTGAGGTGCGAGAGCCACGGCCTGTGTGTGCAGCACCCGGGCGCCCTGCTGGTCCATCACCGCCAGGGGGCTCTTCGATTCCTGGTTTGTTTGTACGTCCGTGCAGTTAGCTGCCATCACCACACTTCTTACAGGAGATGTCTCCACTGCAGTCCCATTAGAGCTATGCACTTCCTTGACTGCAAAGCAGGAATCTGTACAGGAAGTCCAAGCAGCACACAATCATTAATACAGTCACATACAGTATAAGGTAGAATATTCACATAAACCAGTTCCAAAAGTGACTGCCTTTTAAATTTCATAGCAAGTAAAATTAGGACACACACAATTTTATTATTAATGACATTACTGTCACTTAATGCCATTACATGTACAATCATCAAGTTAACCTTTCTTTGACAGGGTCTGTTCCTTTTCAGCACCTTTCTGGGTCATGTCCTGATCTACGCAGACACCACTGACTTCCACAATTGCCTTTTCCAATTTAAACCTTTTAGCTGGTGGCAAAGTCTTGAATTCCTGATGAAAGTAAAAGGTGAATAAAAGTCAGATCAGTTTTTATCCTTGACCAATCGGATTTAGTGGTGCTTAAGAATACAATGTCCCACTCTTTCACTGAAGTGTAAAATGAAACTAAGTGCACCTACCTATTTCATCTATAATACCAATCAGATTTGTTTTCCAGCAAGCACAAGCTTGTAATTGTACTAGTATCACCAATCCTGACATTTTTCCCTCCTTTTGCACAAAAGAATCTGAGTAGGTGCTTAAAAACTCGCTAAATCACTGCACCTTGAACTTCAGGCATGTATCATGGGGACGTGCACATTTCAAGAATAAAGTTTGTCTTAAATGGAAATGCAATTCATGCATAAATCTGAAGCTTTATACAATCCACCCACTGTTATAAATTGGTCATTTATAAAAAATTTAATTTTTTGGAATATACAGCATTTCTTGAAGGCAGTTAGTTGTACATTTAGACAGGAGTTGATTTAAAGGCGACTTTTCAAACCGAATAAATAGCGTTACCTGGGACTCGCTAAGGTCCGTGTCTGCGTGAGACTCCTGAGCACGGCTGCTACTGGCGTGGTCCTGGGCCATCTTCTTCACCTGTTGCTGCAGTTGCTGAAATTCACGATACACATCTGAAAAGTGTGGCCTAGATGGGCACCCTTTCTCCACCTTAAGGGACAGAGCAGAAGAATAGATTTTTGTAAAGATTTGTGAAATGCAAAAAAAAAAAAAAAAAAAAAGCATGGTTGCAAACACGTTTTGAAGACAGGCTTGTGTGTACCTAAAATGTCTTAAAAGTAGTGGTGCAGAAATGTTCTCAACTCTTTAAAAGAATTAAAACTTTACAGAAACAACATCCACTACAACAAAAAAAATTTGAGGAATAAAAGCTAGTATTGGCTAGTATAGTATAAAACCTAAATGGCTAACGTAAATTAGTAAATTTTAAAACTGCAAAAATTAGTAAACTTTAAAATTACAAAAACAATACTGAAGGAAATAAGAATTCAATTCAGGACTGTGTCTAGTAGGATTATCTGACAAAAACAATTTTGATGTCATGGGCCAGGGGTGTCCAATCACGGTCCTGGTGGGCCGCAGTGGGTGCAGGTTTTTCTTCCAACCAATTCAGTCATTGTAATTTGTTCACCATCTTAATTAAAATATCAATTACATCCTTGCTTCATTCTTACTAATAATTTGCATCTGTCTCCACTTAGTTGTCTTAATTCAGAGAAAAGAGGAGCTACAAAGAAGAAAGATATAAGTGAGACTTTAAGATCTGCAACAAAGTTATAAATCACACATTACAATGTCCCTCTAACCAAAATAAAACCAGGAAATGTCTGGATAATTTAGCATGGCATTTTAAACAAGTAATCATTAATTATATTCAAATTGTAATAATTCATGAACAGCAGAAACAGGTGAAAATGACAAAATGCTTAATCGGGCAATGACTTAAGTGATTATTAACAAGAAATTGATTAAATGATCAAATGTACTATAACTGTTGAAACATTGTGAGAAGTAACAATGAAATTTGTCATGCTTTTAAACTTCTTGTTAAAACTGAAAAAGTCAAAAATGCTTAATTGACATAAGGTTAGACTAACAGCAGAAGTTGGCTAAAACAAAAACTTGCACCCACTGAGGTCCTCCAGGAACGTGGTTGGACACCCCAGTCATAGGCCAATCTGTTTTGCATCTTTACCGATTCTCAATAATCTTGGACATTTTTTGTGCTTGAAAGCTCGCCTCTCAGTTCATACAGAAATTAATTATTGAACAAGATTAACAAACTGGAGTCATATAAACAGCACAGTTTAAGACAGCCATCTACTGTTCTACAGGCTACAGAATAAATCTTTCAAAAACATATTCAAATACCTTTAGAAGCAGGAATTCCCACACGGTCATCACTTTTGCTAGACGAGGAAGAACCATCTCCATTAGCTCCTCATTACTGCACTGTTGTAGCACCTTCAATGAAAAAGGCAGATCACACAATCAACTTGGAACCATAATGGCATTTACCAAAAAGTCTGTAAAATTAATTATACTTGAAATAATATATGGAAAACAACTTAATCTCTTTAGAGTCACAACTGGAATTCAGAACAGAGTCGAAACTCTGAAAAACTCCCACCGCTTTCCTGCAAAGCCAACTGCATTCTATAAAAACCTCGCAGACTCGATGCCCGTAGTTGACAGACTTCGATACATACTTTTAGCACCATACTTACAGGGTTCTCAGGAATGTGTACAGTATAACATGTTATGGGTGAAATGGGTGTATAAAACTGACACACTTTTATATCGCTGTTTATAGCGTAACAGGACTTGAACTCGTGCCCGAAAGCTATTGCTTTCAAAAGTTATTTTTAGAAGAAAAGAACTTCCCTTTTTAACTAGCCACATCCTCTACATGCGTTTTATGAAATTAAATAAGCCGTATTTGAAATCAACCCTGCGAGAGTAAAGACTACTCGTTTCCACTACCTCTTTGAGCCATGCCTTGTTCCTCCGTAACTGCTGCTCTACGCTGGTCCCCCCAAAGTGTTTAGGGGGACGGCCGGGCCTTCCTCTCCTTGCACGGCGTGCTGCAATTTTTGGTCGACCTGGTCTTCCGGGACCCTTGGGACGCCCAGGCCCGTGTTTTTGTAAAGTGCAGAGAGGGGTTTCATGACCTACAAGGACAGACTATTAAGAAACAAAGCAGTATTAAATATCACTGGTGGGGGAGTGAAGGAACTTTGCTTGGAGCCTTTTTGCTGGTCTACATACGCAAAGCAGCAGTAATAGGTTAACTGTGCAGACCTTCCTTGTTTAATCACTTGTTTACAGCAATGTTTTTTTTAACATTTAATACAAGTCTACACAAAATTTATCAAAACCAAGACTTCAGACTTTGTTGTGCAACAACACAAAAAGATGCAATGAAACTGCATGAAAATTAAATCTATGCTCCCAGGCAAGCAAGAACAAGCACATAGTACAGCAGCCAGATCACTGAGGTAGTGAAATAGTACGGCAAGTACCTCACCTCCTGATTACTCTGAGCTTCCGAGCCTGCAGGAAAAGCTGACAAATTCGGCTGAACACCTTCCGAGCAATTTGACCCCTGTACAGCAGACGTGAGCCCAGAGTGCCCTCCCTGCACTGCCGTATCCGGCACGGCTGAACTTTCACCCTGGGCACTTTCCAGCAGCAGACCCTCTGAAGGCGTGCTGCTGGGGCTTGTTACAGCGGCCGTGTCTTGTTGACCTGCAATGGGTGGTGAACCCTCTTGTGATGACACTGTGGGCTTGTGGGTAGGATTGAGCTTGTAATGTCTGGACAAGCCCCCGTTTCCTATATACGCCTTCTCACAAGTCTTGCATTTGAATGCTTTATTGTTCAGGTTGAAATTGACATCGACATTCACTTTTCCCTCTTCACCTTCTTCTTCCTCAATGCTTAGCTCTGAGTAGTCATCCGAGTCAGACTGATGGCCGTCAGCCAGGTCTGTCCTCTTGATAAATTTGTAGTCCTTCACTTTGTACTTCGGAGGCCGAGACACCCGGCCCGACCGGGTCTTTATTTTCTGGGGCCGTTTAAGACTGGTGTCCCTTTGCCGCTCCTTCTTCTGAGTGACGGGCGCCGGGTTTGTTTCACGATCTCCTGCCGCCACAGCCCTCGCCGGGGCGTGGACGGGCATCTTCTGCAGCAAAGGGACAAGTCTCCCCGTAACGGCTTCGGGTCTCTGAACCAGCAGCTGAATGGGCGGGTCGCCTGCATTGTGAAGGATGTAGTGTTGCTCTCCCGCCACTGGCGCTATGTGAATAATCTGAGGACAACCAACACTTATGCTTGTGGGGACGCTTTCTTTGCTGTCCAGCTGACCGCTAGGCACATGCACCTGCTGGAACACCGCTGACGAAGATGACGGTGGGACAGGCCGCTCCTTCACCTCCTGCGCTGGTGACACCTGCACCTGAAACTGGATTGGCTCCAGCTGAGTGGAGGAAACATTTTAGGTGGGTCTCAATATCTCGACCTTCATGAAATCAACATTGCTTAAAACAAACCAAAACTAATGCAGGTTCTAGAGAAAGCTGTAAACAGAACACTATAAAATGTGCCATAAGAAAAGGACCAATTAAGTTTAATAGGTTTAACTGCCAGAACCAGTGAGCGGTACTGACTGCAGTTTGCTTTAAAAAAAAAAAAAAACACACACACTAAATGCATTTAAAATTGTGAAATTTGATGTAGTTATTTTTCACATAGCATTATACTGGAACATTGATGGGAGCCACATTTTTAGGCCCAGAAGAACCAAGGACAGCTTCCAGCTTAAAGACAAATTTAAAAATGTAACATTAAGGTTTGTGTTAACAGAAGTCTTTACATTAACATATATGAACATTGGATCATAGGAATTATATTACATGGGGGGGCAAACTAACTGTGATGACATCCTACATCTGGCATACCTAACTGGCTGTATTCAAGATGCTGTGCTAGAGCACACCACATTAAAACCAAACACACGTTTTATTTTGGGTTTTGCTATAACAAAACTAAGCTTTGCTTGATATTTTCAGTGACGTTCCATCAAATTTTTTTTTTTCTGTGTGACATGTGCATTTATGTTTGCTAACTAAACCAGTGGGACCATTTGAACTAAGATTATAGCGTTGCCTTTTATCCATAATGATGTAAAAACTAATTGCTACATGCAAACTATAAGATGAACACAGAATGACCAGAACACACAGATGTACCATAGCAGACCTTAGTAAACCATGAATCCACTTCAGTAACCGCACCAGCGTGGCTGCTCCCAAAGATAAAACACGTGCTTTCTTTGACATTACCTTTTTCAGACGTGACCCATTCTGTGACTGACTCTGTTGCAAAGCCACTTGCTTAGCCACGTTTTGGAGCTGCTGAGACGCGTTATGCATAATGGTCAAGGGCTGTGCAACCATCGTATTGACACGGTTTCCCCCTGGGGTCCCGGACCCTGATCCAAGAGCAAAGCCAGTAGCTGCTTTTTCGGACACGGGCGGCGTGGACTTCTTGCCTTGGGCCACAGAGGCCACATTCTGCTGGCTACGATGTGAAATGGACTGCGATCTGGCAACCTGCTGGATCACTTGTTGCAGTTCGGTTGGGGATAAGGCTGCACAGTGACCATATCGTGGCGGGGCGGTTTGTTCAGACACGAGGCGAGACTCACTGTCTGCCGTCTCACCTAACTGCTGTTTGTCCAGCTGCTCCACCAGCTGCTGCTGCTCTTCCACTGTCAGCCCACCGCCTTCCACAAAAGTGCCATCGGGCTGCACATAAATAATAGTGGTTGTCCCGGGCGACACGGCACTTAGAAACTCCCCAGACACGGTCGCGTAGTTAGTCGAACTTGTCACAATGCCGGGGGATTCAGCTACGCTGCGACTGAGTAATTCTCTGACATCTGTGATTTGGTTAACAACTTGATAATGCCCCGCTCCCCCTTGAGAACTCGGGAAGTACTCCAAAATGTCCGAGGTTTCGGGCACATCTTTCACAGTAAGTTCTACGCGGCTGTCCGACCCGTCTGCAGTTTCTGTAACGTAAGGGGATAACACATAGTTCTTTCCCAATGTCATTTCAGCCACATCGTGCAGCTCAAACCCATTATTGCAGCTTCTGTCCGCAGCTCCATTTGTCGCGTCTCTTTCATCCTGCTTGTCCGCCATTTTGATTGGAGTAATTTTTTTTTTAACGAGGAAGCTCCGGTGCAAAAAATGTGTATATGTTTGCTTTTATTGACAGAAATATCCACGTCAGTTTTTGTCGCAGTTTCTAAAAATGTATAACTAAAAGGACGTAAAACAAACAACGTTCAACTATTGCATCCTTTAAAAACGTAAGAGGAAGTGCTCGCTCGACTAAGAATTTTTACGAGTTGCGATTGGCTGTCAGAGCTGTCCTAACAGTGGATGTAAGCCCCGCCTTCACATATTTAAGCCAATCAGATACAACTGCAATGTACTGGTAGGATCTAGTTAGGATTTATGCTATATATATTCCTATTACCGTGAGACAGTAAGGAAAGCAACCCGGATGTTCTTCTGTTGTTGTGAATATATGAATGCACAATCCAAATTAAAGTACTGAACTGGCAAAGCCAGTGGTCTTTGAGATCTGGTATTTTCCTTAGGGGCTTTGGGTTAAAAGCCAGCAGGTTTTGCTGGCTATTATATGGCCGATGTAACTATTGTTTCTCTTAGGAAAATTTTTTTTTATAATGAATATAAGTGGGTTGTGAGCTGGCACATTTTAAAAAATAATTCTTTGATATCTGACTTGTGTGAAATGTGCCTTTGTTTCATTAAGGGGACATAGTGTTGTAAAAACAGCAAACCTTTTCTGATGACGGATAATTAATTGTGTTTTTGTATTGTTCTGTGTTTAGAGAACATTGTTACAGATGGAAGGAGCCAGTTAGTATTGGACCTAGGTTATCATCTCCACCGTAGCATACTGGACAAGGGGATTATACTGCTGAAGTCCCCTATTTCAGCCCTAGAAGTTGACGTCACTATCGTCATAGTCAAGACTCTGTCGCACTTAAAAATCACTAAACTACCCCATTTTGTTACTTTTGCTTTTACCTTATTTGATCTCAGCTAGTAGTATTTGTTGTCCCTTCTCATACCAATATAACAGACAGATAGCTGGCAGTGTATTACAAGACAAAAGATGAATAAAGTGCTGAGCTACAAATCTAAATCTCCTAAGGGAACTAATTGAAATTTTGTCTTAATTCTGTGATTGACCTAAATGTCCTTGAAGCAGACTTGCTACCAGTCTTGGGAATTTTCACAATATTTAAACTTTATCTTTTAAAAAACATTTCCAGATTCTAACTGCCAATTATAAGGAGAGTGGGGTGAGCTCTAACACATGGAGTTTATTTCACATGTGCAATATATTACATATGATACATATTATATTTCAGATATTACTTTTGGCAAATAATTTTTTTAAATGATATTTAACGTGTTTATTTTGATTAATTTGTTTTAAATATTGACTTATGTGCCTTTAGTATAAATCTTTCTCCTACAGCTTTACATACAGTAGCTGAATACAATTCACGTTAAAAACGAATTGACTCTAATAAACGAGCTTTTATTTTGAAACAATCAGTATCCCCGCAACAGGAAGTCCTTGCGTTATTCTTGCGGGTGTCACATTGGTATGTCCAAGTAAATGGTTTGTGTGTTGTTGTCATATAAATGCGGCTATGGTACACATAATTTAATGTAAAAGAGTGCGGTGATACCTCCGTTTTTGGAGGAACGTAGTTAATAAAATATTTTAACAAGTACATAACTGTTATTCTAATTTCAGCTGTTCTGTCACCGGATAATACTGTATTTGATGTGAGTTGACGAGTTGTTTGTTATTTTTTTCTGTAGACAGCCGGCTAGCTCTGTGGCATCGCTGGGATAATGCCGTCTTGTTATATTTCGTTGTCGTTCATGAAGCAAAAAATCTTGATTTTGTAGTTTTCTGTGTTGTGCGTGTCATCTGGTGTATTTTCTAAAAAGGACATTGAATTCGATGTAAAAAGAGAAAGTTAGCTAGGTGGCGAATCAACACATTGGGCCTTTATTAATGTTAATTGCTTGCAATTATTCATAGCGCTTATAATATATTGTAGGTAATATTGTAATGTAATTTCTATTTCCTTAAAATATATCACCACGATTAATGCTGTAATATTAGAACTCAGGTCTTTTCAACATAAAAGCGTGATTTTGGGGCACTATGTTGGTATGTATTTTTACATGCTTCTTGCTGAGTAAGATACGTACTGGGTAATCTGCTTTACTCCACCAGGTTAATTAGTTTGAAATAAGGGCAGTTCTATGTACTATACTTGTTTAACCAGGCATTTGAAAAGACGAATATGTGTTGTTAATCTGAATCTATTGAAATCATTCCTAACCCCACTTCAGTTGTCCCACAGCACGTCAGGAATTCAGTGTAAACTTTGGCTCTTTGTCTATCGACATGTAAGATTAATGTTAAATAGATGCAGATATTTATACGAACTTCTTAAGGTGCAGATATTTATACGAAGTTCTTAAGGTATAACAGCTTCTAATGAAATATCGGTTAAAAAAACGCTGTTTTCCAGGTATCAGATACAAATAATGCTGGCTATTTGCACAAATGCACTCTTGTTTTAATAGGTTAACTGAATTTACATTACTTTAATGTCAAGTCCTTCATAAGGAATTTATATTTTTCTGTGAAGTGAGTTCTTTGGCTGAATTAAATTCTTTTCAAGACGATTAAGAGAATGTATTAAAACATGAAAAGCTTTAAATATCATTAGCCTTTGGCTTAATATTTCATTTGTGTAATAAATTGGCAGATTATTAAAAGTCATTCAAGAGCACGAAGGATAATATCTACCAGGAATAAGGAATAATTATGTTACTCATTTGTTCAGTATACTTCCAAATGCCTTTCCTGGTCTCCTGCAGTTTGTCCCATACAATATGAAGGGTTCATATTTTGTGTTTTATCCATGTTAATTGTTCACATGCATCCAGACTGACCAGACTATTTCAAAGATATTACATTTGTGCTCTGCGCAAATAAAGTTTTAGATTAACCATAATTGATTTTTTTTAATGGTGTGCAAAGGTAAATGATATGTATTGTGCCCTGTTTTTTTAAATACAAGTCAGTCAGCTTGTTATGCACAGAACAACAGAGCAAAATGTTTCTGTAATCAGTGCTTACAAATGTGCATTTTAGCAAATAAAATGTTATCGGTTTGTGTGATATGATCTTAAACCAGTTGTTATTTTAGGTTCAACCAGTAATTAAAGGTAAATGTGTTTTTTACTTTGCCCTCAGCAATCTTTCTACAGTCATGGCTTCTCACAGTACCTCGGTGACCCTGAAGGAGTTCTGCCCCCTGTACTACCTGTACAGTAACATCCCTGTGAAGATCCAGAAAGGATTCCGCTCAATTCTGGTGTATTTAACAGCCTTGGACACAAGCAGTGATTACATCGCTGTGGGTAGCAGCATTGGAATGCTCTATTTATACTGCAGGCAACTGGGCCAGATGAATAAGTACAACGTGCAGGTGAGCTAACTTTACTATTGTGGTTGGGAGGCGTTGCATATATTCACTATCACATGAAATGATGTCTTGGAGCAGAATATATATTTTGGCGCTTGAAACAGATTTTGTTTTTCTTTTGCATGCTTGCCTGTTTTTCCAGGGTAAGATGGAGGCCATAACCGTGGTGAAACTACTCAGCTGTTTTGACGATCTCGTGGCCGTAGGAACAGCATCCGGTCGGGTTGTAATCTTCCATCTGGTTTCGTCCCTGCCTGGCAGAAATAAACAGGTGAAGCGCATTTGTTCATTCACGCTTTAGTCTTTGCAGTTTATTGCCGTTGAATGAAATGTAGTCGCAGATGTGCGTCTGAGTTTTGATGTGTTCTGGCAATGTACTGTAGCGATGACATGGCTGTTTTTAAGAGTATGTTGAATTTATTTACAGTTTTTTTTTTTTTATTATTTTTTTTACAGATTTTTGAACCCTGGAATGTGTTGAGAAGGCTTTCCTCAAACATAACAAGGAAAAGCCCATACATTTTGTTTGCAGTGTGTTGCGCTCTCCTATATACGTTCTTTTTCGTTTAGCAGGTCACAGTTTTATTATGTACGCATCTGACAAGCTGTTGCTGTGAAGACAGCTGATGCATCATGTTGTTTTATATGATAATTAAGTGTGAAAGGAACTAAATCTTTATTCACAGTTTCCTGTTATGAACAGCAGATGAGTTTGGCTGCATTGCTTTGGCTGTTCTTGGCAGTTTGTAATTTATAATAACAGCAACTCTGGAGCTTTATTGCTGTATTGTGAAAAGACATTGTGTATTTTTTGTTGTTTTTCCATTTGCGACACAGCCAGATCTTAACCTCGGCTAATAAACAGTAGATTATGCTATTTGGCTACTAGTATACAATATCATAAATTGGAGAGGGGGGTGTATGTAATTATATCACTACATAGTTGATGTATAAAGTTTAATAGGGTGAGACAAAAGAATAAATCAGATTATATAAATATTGTATTGACTTTTAAAGGATTATCATAACTCGTTTAAAAAAAATTGTAAATCAAAACAGTATGAATCTAGTGTGTTTGGTGACCTATATGACTTGCACTGCTTCTCATGCGAAATATTTTTATACACTTTTAATAAAATAGTGCTGCTAAAACACACCAGTTTTGCCTGATTTCCACCTTGGACTGAATTTGAGATGAAACCAAAAACTAAAGTGAAAGCTAAAATTTGACTTGAAAGTTAAACATGGTGCCTGCAGTCAAGCAAGGAAACACGTCAGTCAGTCACATTGCTCTGACATGGGCGGAGCTCGGCTGAGCTCGGGAGGGCGGAGTTCAGCACGCTTTGGTCTTGTTTACGAGCAGGGCCAGTTTAACATGGCACGGTAAAGTTGTGCCAGTGGAAAAGCACCCATCGAAGCCATCGGATATCGGATGAAAACCCCTCAGAATTATTACACTTTTTGCCTTCTTCAGACACAACTAAAGAAAACTAAACAGTATTCTACTTTTTTAGAGCAATGTCAGGATTTATGTGATTTTTTTATTTTTTTTTTTCCTCTTCACTTTCCCTATTATGGTTTTATTCTTTGGAATAACAGACATTTTTCCCGCTTTTGGTTACAGCTGAGACGCTTTGATGTGGTCGGGCTACATAAGAGTACAGTGACCGCTCTTGCCTGGAGCTCCAATGGCATGAAGCTCTTCTCTGGCGACGACAGAGGGAAAGTCGTGTACTCTGTCGTGGATCTTGACCAGGTATGATTTTTGTGGAATTTTGTTCTCGTGCTCAAAATGAATAATTTCCTCAATACACCGGAGTGGGATGTGATGCACTTACATGAGTACAGTCCAGGGTGTAGTGTGTTTTGAGTAAGGACCTCAAATGTTCTTCTGTCCTCACCTGTCTTAACCTATATAAATATGCACACGTGGACATTTGCCTTGAGTTAGTTTACCTTATGTGGTGGTGTTTTCACGGTTAAAGCTAAAGAAATTCTGTAAATTGCCATAGTGCCATCCATTGTGTTATACTGAGGATATGCTTGTGAATTGTTTGACTGCCTGTGGGTACACAAGGTCAATACCAATTTGCAGTTGTGCAGTGCGTTTTAAATTTGTATATATTTTTTTCTATTTTAAACATCTTACTGTTGTATTGGAATACTTGTGTTCAGTATGCTTTTGTTTCCAGAATTATGTAGTAAGAAGTTTTTGAGTTAATTTTAAATGTATTTCTAAGCAGGGGCATGTGTGTAGACTACTCTGAGTTGTCTGTGGTGGATTACAGGTTCACTATGACCCTAGTATGGAAAAGAATATTTTTACAATTTTTCAAGTGCAGAGAACACTCCAATGGTGCACCCCCCAACCTTAATTAATGTCCAATTAGATGATTGATTAATTAATTGATGTATCAGAGGATATTCCTGTCGTAGCTATATTTTGTTGTCTGTTGTTAAAATAACTGTCTTCAGAAATTGTTTTCTCGTAGTGTTTTTGAATCCTCGAGCTTTACAGCAGTAAGTTCTGGGCATTTGAATCCTGGAGGATGGATATAATTTGTGCTCCTGTCTCCTTTGCGTGTCTAGGGCTTATGTATCCCCAAGCTGCTCTTGGAAGAGCCCTCAGCCATAGTGCAGCTTGAGTACAGCCAGAAAATTCTGCTCCTGTCATCCACCCAGCGCTCGTTCCTCTTCTACACTCAAGACAATACCATCCACCAGCTTGGCACCAAACCGCGCAAAAGGCATGGCTTCTCATTTTAGCTCTGTGGATATTATGAAGGTTAATTTGCTATTGTTCTGTGCATGTTTGGTAAAGGAACATTACTGTGTGTCAGATTCTATGTTTAAAATTCACAATTGCATTCTATTACTTAAAAGCCTGTTTTCAAAGACAATTTGGGTATTTTTTGTGCGTATGTCAATAGCCACTTCCTGTATCAAAGATGACTATGAAGGGATATGATCACTACAGGATGTCAGATTAAAAAAATTAATTTGGAGCCCATGTCTCAGAAAATGAAGCATTTGTGACTCAAATGTTTTTGTTTTTTTTTTTTTTCTATTGTCAAATTATGTATTCAAAATTAGTTTTTAAACAACATAGTTACTGTAACACATGTAAAACTGACTCCTTTGTACTTTCCCATAGATGCCTTGTCAGTCATGTGTTACAACATGTGTGTATATATATAAAAATTTGTAATTTTTATATTTTATATTTATTTACCCCAACCTTTTTTAAAGTTTGGATATACACAAAGACATTGTAGGGCTTCCCATTGGTACAAAAAAACAGTTGAACTGCTGGCCATGGCCAATTGTACTAAAATACCTACAGCATCGTAATTATAAATATTTTAATTACTGCGTTCTAGATGCGTGTAATACTACTGCTGAGCTATACTTAACAGGTGCTCACTGTGAACTAGCATTTTTGGGTCTTCTCTTTTTCATCTGACTTTCTTTATGCTTTTTAGTCCTTGCTGATGCTCTGTTGTATAGTGTTGCCTATTTGAGTGTTGCACTGAAAAGTGCTACATGGTGACGAGTTACTGTTGTTTTCCATGTGTCGTAACCAAGATGACTCATTGGACAAATCCTGAGGTGAGACAGAGAGCTCTTTCTAGGGATACTGCCTAAAGCTGTTCAGAGAACAGTGACAAACCTGGCCGACTGTGCTTCTGTGCTGCAGTGTTGTTCACGTTTTGAGACTGCAAGGTTCTGAGATCAGTTTGAGTCGTCTGATACGTGACAAATGAGCGTGAGGCTTAAACAGCATTGATCACTTGCATACAGAGTTTAATACCTTTACGTATCATTTGAAATGTGGCAGTTTTTGTTGTCAAATTTAACGGAAGAGTGTTCTGAAGATACGCTTGGGTATATGCTGGTAGTGGCATCAGGAGTGTCAGGAAGTCCTTAATTTCCAGTGTGTGTGTGTGTGTGTGTGTGTGTGTGTGTGTGTGTGTGTGTGTGTGTGTGTGTGTGTAGGAAGGAGTATTGTGGGAGATCAGAGGCTATTTTTAATTCTAGAATGTGCTCTGCTGAAAGTTGTCATCTCTTGCGTCACAGTAAATCTGGTAAAATACAGACAGGAGCACGCAGCAGGTAAATATGAAGTCAGTGATGGTAATGTGTCACTCGAGTTTTATAAGCAGCCCACGAGTGATTGAGCTTATTTCCAATGTACCAAATACCCATTAAAATCATGACTCGCATTAAAGGTAAAAGCTTTATAGGCAGCCTTTATCTGAAAGTATATTTTTGTTTTTATGTGAATTCTTTCCATTAAGGGTTGAATACTTGGTTTCATTATGACCAGTGAATAAGGGTATACTATACTTTTTCTAGTATACTTTTTTTATGTGAGTTCTGCCTGTTTGTTGCTTGTTTGATTTTGTTTGCATGAGTGAGAGGGAAAGGCTTTGCTTAAGATGTGTACTGATCAATTAGTTTCTCTGGAAATACTGAAGATAAGGATTATATTTTGATGTAAAAACAATCAGTACCATGATCAGCACTTAGTAGTAAATGTGTAAAGTCTGCTGGCAGAGTTTTACGGTATTTTATTGGCAGTTTTTTGGAGTTAAGATACTTATTATGATACTTTTTTTCTTTAAAGTGATGTCATTGATAACTTATTAATGCAAGAACGTCTGAATTAATAAAAATGACCTCTGACCATTTTTCTGTTTTGCCATTACTAAATAGTATTTGATTTAGCCATAATTTCAAAAGAAACACACTGATATGTCCTTACAGAAATGCATCTTCCCGTTGTAACGAGTGTTTCTTCTGCTTTGTTTAAGTAACGGAAAATTCGGCGCCTGCTTCTACCCGGCATTGTGCAAGCAGAGCGACATGCTGATATACGCGACACGGCCAGGACTGCGTCTTTGGCGGACGGACATTAGCGGCTCTGTGCAAGACACCTATCTTCTCAAGGAACTGTTTGCCAGGGAACTGCCACACTTTGAGCTGTTTCCCAATACAAGCCCTGTGGAGGGCTACAGTCATACGGAATGGCAGCTGGGATTAGTCACCTGCTTCATGAAAGAAGATTGGGTGCTAACCTGGAATGAGTACGGTGTTCTGGTTTTCGACCTCCTCAACCAGGTAGGGCTGCCTCATGATTTAACCTTTAAAAATGTGCGTTGCATGGAAAGTGACTGTATTAATTTTGGGAAGGTAGCAATGGTTTTTAATTCAAATGAAACATATTTATTGAAATAACACTGGATTAGCTTCCAGTGGTTTTGCTATGAAATATTGCAAAAATGCAAAGGAAATTTTCATTTATAGTGAACATCGATCTCATTTTTCATTTTTTTGGGAAGTTTTGAGCCATTATTTACTATTTTCTATTAATTTCTATTTTTAGATTTCTGGGAAAGTGTGGGAAGTTAATGGGAGCTCAGAATGTTTGCTTTTCTGTCATTTTGTGGTTTGAAAACCCATTGGTCAGGGATTGAGCAGTTGTAGATAATCTGCTTTTTCAAAAGCTACAGGTAATTATGATAGAATGCAGTGCAAACCCAGCATAACAGCATGCTAAGACATGGAGTCACTTGTAATGTAGTCAAAGGTTAAACCTTGTTTGCTCCGTCGTTGTTTTGTTCAAAATAAATCTTATGGTACCGGTAATCTTTTGCTATGTTGCATTTAGCAGTTAAGTGCATATTTAGTTTTTTCACATCCTTCACAGAACAGTTAGCACAAGTCCTACAAGTAATACAGTCTCTGTTATGCCAACTAGAGCAAAGATTTCTTACTGTAATAATCTCCCTTTCGCTCTCAGTTGCCATAGTGAGGTATGTTAAGTGTCTGGGACTGGGAGCATAATGGATGTAATTCCAGGCTGGCATCTCTAGTGTTGCTTTTTTTTCCCCCCATAAATTGAATCAACAGGTTTTCCTGCAGGAGGAATTAGAATTTCTTGCCACAACACAAAACTGAGCTCAGTAGTTCTGCAGACTGAAGGGGTGGCAGGTCAGCTGTGTGTTCTGTAGACAAACAGCCGCTTGGAGACTGGCTCCTCTGACAGGGGAATAAAACCCTGCTGTCAGAGGGAGCATGGATATCCCGCCATTACACTTTACAACACTGCTTTGTGTTAGGCACATTCAGCTCACATGCCTAATTTTCAAAGACGTTCAAATTAAATGTAGTAAGAATAGATCAGTGTTAGTAACAACCCCTTGAAAGATTAGCTGTTTTGTGTGCAACGGTTATCATTTGGAGTTGTGCCATTTAGGCTTTTGGCATGTCAGACATAATACGTGTATTGGTAATACTTGCCATAATGTTTGCTGTTTGTTGAGATTCTTAACTGTCCACAATAAAGTACACACATTTTAGCATTGTCTGTAAAACCAGTAAATATACATGTATGTATTTTAAGAGGATCGACTATGTTTCCCGGCCTGAGACACCGGCACACACCAACATCTCTCTGTTTGCTGCCTGTTAAGTGCCTGGTTGGTGTGGCCTGTTGTAAAGTGGTCGTGAGGAGGTCATGCATACATGATCCATTTGCACTTTGTCAAAATTGTTATTTACGGTACAGCTTTAATTGCAAATGCAGTTAAAATATCACACTTGTAAAGCCCTCTTTGATCTACTGGTACAGCTTTATTAAATAGGTATTTCAAGGGATTATGGTATTTAGCTTTTGAATTCCAGTGTTGTCTTCAGTACCGTATGTTAAAGTGTTTGTGTATGTAATAGTACACTAACGTGACGTGTTCTGGTGAATATGTTTGTGTGTATTGGGTACGAATGTGTCAAAGCTGATAATGAGGTAAAAGCATGTACTTCGCCAAGTTCTGATTTGCCAGCCTCTCCCCCCCCCCTCCCCCCAGGTGATCGTTGGGGCGCTTGAGGGCTGTGGAGATATTGTGTCTGTGTCTTGCACAGAAAACGAGATCTTTGTTCTTAGAGGAGATCGGGACATCATTCGGATTTCCAACAGACCTGAAGCGCTTACTGCAAATTGTAAGATGTCGTGTCTATATGTTCAGTGTACTGCTGTGCTGGGGATATAAATGTTTTAACAGTAGATTCATGTAAGATGAATTGCTGTTTTTGTATTTCATCGTCAGTCAACACTAATGCTGTAGGGCTAAATCTGTAAAAAAAGAGGAAACTATAAAGGTTTTCAAGCTGTCATTGTTAATTGTAGCCAAAATAGCCAAACACACTGAATAACAATAAAGAATTTTCAGTCAAAAAAATTTTAGTACAATGTTGTATGAGCTGCCATAATCTTTACAGTATTATTTTTACAGTACAGATCTCTGTTGTTTTAAGTGAAGGCCATTTGTAGAGCATGGTATAGTTAAACCATAATAGAAATTTCTAATTGTTATAAATCTCCAGGTCTTCAGTCACCCTTTTCTCCCATGACAAATTCCGCATTGTCGTTCCCACACACCGGCACTGTGGAGACAGCCCAGCCAATTAGGACAATGGTCGTCATGTCTGAACAGAAGGACAAGAAAGTAGATGCAAAAGTGCAGAATGAGCAGGACGAAACCTCGGAGCACAGCCAGGTCACAGAAGGCAAGTGTATAGTTTTGGACAATCAACATGTGACGGACGCAGCGGATGCACTGGGCGACGGCTGCAGCATTGAAAAATGCAGTTGCAGCAGTTCGATAACGTCCTGGGACAGCACGCTGAGTCTCGAGTCCGTCAGCGAGCCATCCTCATATGACCTCTCCTCTAGCCGATACAGCCACATTACCCAGGAGGACTTGCAGCAGGAGCTCGTGGTTAAGGCAGTCAAGGTTAAAAAAAAGGCAAAGAGAACGAGGAGGGGTAAGAGATCATTTAACAGTTTATCACCAAGAGGATCTTAATCATAAGATGGTGTAAAGATAAAGATAATTGACACCTTTTGTGTTTTTTACTTATTAGGCTGTTTTAAGAAAACAATCCCTTGTTTGATGTGTCTGCTGGATAACCTTGTGTAAGAGAAATGTACCTTTCCAGTATCTTATCTATATGAATGTTGCATGTCGTTTCTGTATTCTGCTGCATAGAAAGTGGAAAACGGAACTCGGAGTACAACATCTGTACAGATGTTTTTGGCCAGGAAAGAGAGCATGCTGAAGAGGCAAGCACAGCTACCTACGGGGCAGAAACGGACTGTTCCAGGCAGAACCAACCGGTCTATGACCCCCTTGAGCAGGAGGGAGTCTTAAATGGAGTGTCCCATTGCAGTGAGCACACCTCGCTCACTTCTCCAGAACCTTCTCAGAGCAGCCTGGGACAGTGCTTGAACGGCAGCACTTCACATCAGGACTCTCCGTGTTCCTCGTCTTGCCAAGTGACGGTTGAGCAGTACACCGAGGTATCGGAGAGTAATGGCCAGGATCCATTACGGCCAGAAGAGCTGTGCTGCCCTACAGCTAACACTCCAGACGTGGACTCACTGCTTGAATGTAGCTTTCCGTACGAAAAAACTTTTGCTGAGCAGGGCCTTGCTGAAGTTATGGATGCACCCGATGTACAAGGTCTTCCTCAAGACTTAGAGACTGCATCCATGGACACAGAGAAATGCACTGACAGTTTAGGCAACACTTCCAGTGAATTGGTAGCTCAGTTACACCTCTTGACTGAGCCAGAACCACCTGTTTCTGGTGATGAAGAAGATATTTATGGCAAATCTGACCTTCGCTCCCCCTGTTCAAACTTAGTAGATGGTCTTCAAGTACCGCTTTTCCCAGGCTCCAAAGGCAAGAACTATGAACAAGATGCAGCTAAACACCACAAATCCGATCTGGTAATTTACTGAATATTTTATATGTATATATAATATATAATAATTTGAGTCTGTTGTGCAGTATACAAATTTATTGAAGATATTTATATACATTTACATTACATTTATATAATACGTTTAATGTTCAGAAAAGGAGACGGCAAAATTTCAGATTAAGGTAGCAGTGTTTTTCTGGTGAGAATTAGGTTGGATTTTATTGTCATATTGTTAGGTAGTCTGTCTGTCGCAGTGCTATATAATGAGCAACAGGAATTTTCCAGATTTGGTTTTTATGCCTATTTCCAAAGTAATATATATATTTTTTTCCCCAGAATGATTCTAAAACATACGTTTAACTCTGCGTAGCTCAGCATTCTAAAATTAGGAGTTATTTCTTAATTACTTGCAGTATGGTAGTGAGAAGAAGCACCAGTAAAAAAAAAAATTACATCTAAAAAGGAAAGAAATGTTTTACATTGAATATTAAAATGTCTTTTTTTTTTTTTTTTTTTTGTCTCATCAGCAACAGAAAGGTAAAGATGTTTCTAGCTGTAAAGCATAGTACACTAATTAATTCTTTATATGAAACAATAACAGCACCAGGAAACAATTTTTTTGGTAGTTTTGCTAGGTTTCACACTTAAGGTTTAGCTAGTAACATAGTCAAATGTCATCAACTGGTGGACACTTGAGAAGGTAACAAAGTCTTTACTTTCAAGTACTGTATTGATTCAAGGAGGTGAATTCTTGGTAACTTATTTAATATTTTGCTTCCTGTCTTTTCAAATGTATATGGTACGAAATGTCACATTATGTTAATATGGGGTAATTCTTTTCCCTGTCAGCATACAATCTAGTAATGTAAAATATGACAGAGAAATAGTGTTTGACGACTTGTGTGGTGTGAGTGGCATCTTCACACCGAGGAAATTCACCGGCCTCCTTTGTTTCTGCACAGCTGGCAGAGAGCTGGATGGGTTATTCTGGTCCTGGTTACGGCATACTCAGTTTGGCGGTGACTGACAAGTTCGTTTGGTGCCTTGACATGAGGGGAGCCCTGTATTGTAGCAGTCTGCTGGGCGATGGTCTCCACTGGCAGAAGTTTGAGGACAACGTGCAACAGGTGGCAGTTTCACCCACAGGTGAGGGGTAAATCTGAGAAAGAGAAGACAAAACATTTAGGGTGTTTTTTTTTTTTTTTTTTACCGTTAATAGTATTTTGGGTATGCTTCAGGAACGCTGTTGTGGAAGGTGGAGCAGAAGACCAACAGGGCCTATGCTTGTGGCAAGGTGACTATCAAAGGCAAACGGCACTGGTACGAAGCTCAAAGCCAGGTGAGCTTCGTAGCCCTCAGTGATGACAGTGCTTGGATCATCTGCACCAATGGGGACCTTTATCTTCAGAGTGGTAAGTGTGATGACTTAGCGTACCCGAGTCAGCACCTGCCTCTTATTCCATGTCTGCTCATGTTCTTCCCTTTCATAAAGCCCAGCTGAAAACTCACCTTTTCCAGCTTCATTTCTCTTCTGGCCACTGTTATGTATTGTTTTGTATGTTTCTATTGTATCTCTGTATTTGGTGTTGGAATTTTTTTTGTTTTACAGTTTTGTGTTCTGTGAAAGGTGCTATGTAAACAAAAATAGTTATTAAACACTTACGGTCATGCATAATTCATATCATGTGGAATATCAGGTACCTACATGCTGCTGTTAAGAGATTTGAATAGGAGATATTAATAGTGAAACACTGTAAAAGCCGGTGTACTGTAAAAGAACAGTTGGTCGTGTTTATGGCTCCCTCCTCTATTGTCATGTGACTTAAACCTTACCGATGTGCTGCTCTATACACGCTGCTCCTGTAAATTCAACTTTGTTGCTGAGGGTACTACAAAAAAATTAAATTGAACCCTAGTCAGTGTCTGGCTTTGAATATCAAATTTTCAGTTGTTCTACAGTGTCCATCTTTTCCCTGTAGGCTTGAGCGGAGACCGTCCATGCGCGCGTGCCATTAAAGTGGACTGCGCCTGTCCCCTTGTGCAAATCGCAGCGAGAGATAGCGCGGTGTGGGCGCTGAGCGAACAAAGAGGTGTCTTCTACAGGGAAGGAGTGAGCAGCTTCTGTCCGGAGGGGGAACAATGGAAGTACGACAGCGTAAGGTATGGAAAACAGAACGCGACAAAATAGGAACATAAGGAAGTGTACTAACATGTATTTGTTGATCCAAAAATAATGCCTTGTATATGGTGAAGCAGGCCATAACAGTGCCTGCCATGGTTTGCAGTAGTTAGCTGACAGAATAAACATGCACAATTAGCAATGTCTTAATGTAGTGTCTGTTAACGGAATGAAGTATTGCAGGCAGAAGTTTGAGAATGTGTGCTCTGTGAACTTTTGACACTATAGGACTTAAGTTGAATAGTTCCCTGAGTCTGGTATGTGCTCTTTAAGTTTAATATTAATAAATTATATTATGACAAAGGCACCCATTTATATTACTTCAGCATCGAAGATGTTTAAATAGACTTTAATTCCTAGTTCACTTGTCTTTTCATTATTATTAAAAGACAAATGAGTTAATTAAAGAGCTGTTTTTTTTTTTTTTTTTTTTACATGCGCTGGAAGATAAAATTTCTGCCCCCTGGCCTTTCCTGAAGATACTGCACACCAAAGTCACTATCCAAATTTGTTTAACTACAATTTATTTTAAGATTTAAGAACTGTAACTTTTTTTTTTTTTTACTGGTTGCATTTTTTTTGTGAGTTGTATAGTCATGCTTAGAAGTGCCTGTTGTAAGTAGTGGCAAAATGAAAAGGTGTGTGCAATTTAATTAGCAATTTTGCTCCTGTTTCCCTGTAAACCTCACAAGACATCTGGAGTGCGCTGTAGTGGAATGTAACTTTAATTCTCACCACACTAGTCTCACCTGTACTTTGTGTTGTTACAAATGGAAAAGTACCGCCAACCATCAGGTGTCCATTTAGTTAAATTAACAAAGTCATGTCCGCGCTTCCGCAGTTGTAGTTGTCAGACATTACCCAGGTATGCACAAGCTTTTGGGACAAACACTTATTTTCTTTCTCATGTTATTTACATGTTTCCTCTTTGGTTACTAGCGAGAGATGGTCCTACCACGGTAATGGATGTCTATAAGTCAGAGCTCTCTACCCCCCTCAGAAGCGAGATGTCTGTTTTACTTTGTCTCCTGGCAGGGTAAAATTTCTTGGGGTGATTTTTCATCTTACATGAAGCAGTTTTATTTTTCACAGCTGATTGGAGTGATTGACACACATGGTTTTATAATCAGACTGGGTGGCCCTTAACCCTTTACACAGCTACTATAGCACAAAAAAGGGAACGTCTTGTGTTAAGGCCATTTTTCCCAAGTATTCGTGAACATTGTTTCTGTTACTGTCATAGATCTTTGCCAGGCAAGACCGTTTTATGTTCCCTATTTGACTGGTGAATATATTAGCACCCCTTTGGCAAGTTATTATTAATGTAGTTTTTTTTTTTCCTCTCCCATTCCCACAGCGAGAGACAGGGTCTAGAGCCAGTGTGCATTTCCCTCGGGAATCAGCACACTTTGTGGGCCTTGGACACCAAAGGTGACCTGTGGTTTCGGACTGGTATTTCTGCTCAAAAGCCTAAAGGAGAAGATGAACATTGGTGGCAGGTATGGATGCTGTCTAACTTGGAAAAATAATTGGGCTTTAGTGTATTTTGTACATGGAGGTTAATGTGCTGCACTTCTTACTTATTCTGTCTCATGACTGAGTTCATTACAAGTTGGTGATTATGTGATGTAATTGGGGTGCGGGGGGGACGTTAAATTGCATTGGCCTAATGAATGAGAGTGAATATCAGTCAATCAGACCGCTTTTTAAAAACAAGGCGTTTGCGTGTGCCTTTGCAAAGTTTCGGTCTGTCTGTCTGTGTGTGTGTGCACGTGTGTGTGCACGCGTGTTTTTGAAGCCACTCTGAAGCGCTGAAGACAAAGTTTCCCCACAGAGAAATGGTCGCTGCTCTCTGATCTACGCAGGCTCTCTTCCATGTTTGGTTTCTGCACAAGCACGGAGCGACATCTGCAGCGGACAATTGAATTTTGAGGGGTTGCAGTTTTTGAGCAGTATCTCCTGCCGCAGCTTCAAAACAAGCCAAGTTATTTATATTAGTTTATTATGAAATTTTCTGTGACCCAGGAAGTTTTCCGACAGAGACATTTTGTGAGACTGTGACCCAGGACTTGTGTGCAGTTCCTTCTGGTGCTGGAACCAAACAGGAGACAGTTGGGCTGGCAGAAACTGCAGCCAATTCTAAATTGACCAACTGCTTCAACAGAGCTGAATCTATAAATCCCTCAATCTGCTTATTCTCTACCAAAGTCCTAAGGTATCTGTCCAAAGTGCAAATCATGTCCTCAAACACTATTACCACTAAACATTTTTGGTGTATTAAATTATTTAGGGCATAGAGGATTATGCACAGTATACCATATTACAAAATACAGGTGTAACTTTTATATTGGACTCCACTCTCTGACATCATCAGAAGTCCACTCTGTTATGTAAACACAGTCTTCTCCCCTAAGTGCCTTACATATGAGTAAAAGAACTATGTGCTGTAAGTTAGTGCTGTACTTAACAGGACACCCCTGAAGCGAACTAACAAAGTAAATTTGTGTTTGTGCTTTCTGGTGTAAAAACACTATTGGCTGTAACACCGACAGTGTGCTGTAAAGTATGTAAAGTGTAGTATGCCCTCCCACATAATAGAGCCTTGCGGTTATCTAACGTACTGTAAATAAAGAGGCCTGGTGGCTCAATGGGGAGAATCCCAATCCCAGTCCATCCACCAGGCATGTCCCCGAGCAAGTCGCCCAAGTGCGGATTGGCTCCCCAGGTTTGGCTGTTTACTTCCCCCAGGGCGATGCGTTAAATACAAAGAACCAGTATCACTGTAACATGTATGCGAGATGTTGTCAGTCACTTTAGATAAAAGTGTCTGCTAAATGAATAAATGTAAAGCTAAGTGTTAACTTTGTTAATGTCTTGAATACTGAGAAAATGCCTTAGTTTAGCTGTTTTGTATTTTATAATCAGTACCGTATTTTGCTTCCACTGATGGCTGCCTAATGTTAGTATCTGTTTTACTTTTTTGTATCTATAGAGCACTTAAAATTATTTATTGAGCTCCGCTATATTCCTCTTCACCTCATTTGGATTAAGAACGATGAAAGCGTTACACAGAACTTGTATCCAGAGTGCCTTTCTTTTCCTCAGGTGAGCATCACAGACTACGTCGTCTTTGATCCCTCATGCCTCTTCCACACGTTGATCCAGGCCACTCAGAGTGTGGCGACAGTGACCAAGGCACCTGTGGAGAGGGTCGCAGATCGCCTGCGGGTGGCGTTCTGGCCCCAGCATCCCCAGTGCCAGCTTAGTCTGGTCAGCACCAACAGCAGCGCGGTGTGGATCGCCTCCAGCAGGAACGACCTTCATGTGGCCAAGGGCAAGCTCAGCGGTATAAACCTCTCATTCTGTTCACTTTACAGTACACACGAAGCCGAATTTTGTTTTCCTTCCTAAGCGTGTACAATTTTATTTATATTTAATTTCAGATAAAGCTTTGTGTTACATGTTCTTTAAAAAATAATAATTGTAGGCCTTTTTAAAGCGTCGCAAACAGTCTTGCTTTTGTAAACGTATTCTAATCAGCCAATCTGAGGTGCGTTATGGTGAGTCGATATACGGTAAAGTCTCTTCTGTTCAATATTTAAACAACTAGAACTCTCAGACAACCAGCACATTTTCCTCCAACTGCTACTAAATTGAGAATTAACTAGAGAGAGCGAGAGAGAAAGAAAGAGTGCTTAAGTTAATGTTAAAACGATTAAAGAAAACAGTTACCCTCGGTATATCATGACAGAAAACGGTTAGGTTTTCAGCCAGGAGAGACTATTGTAATTAAATTACATTTCCCTTTTTTTGATAAATACTTTTATTATACTATCTTACAAAATCAGTTCTCAATAAACTTACAGTAATATGATTTGTAATGTTTACTTCTTATTAAAAAAATGCCAAATACATAGGTTTTTTGCCTTTCCATGGACAGCCCCCCCCCCCTTTTTAAAGTGGACAAAAAGACCTACTAGTAGGTATAGTTTATTGTTAATGAATGATGAAATGACAGATCAGGATACACGTATGGCTTTTTACAAGGATATCTGTCATGCAGTCGGCAAATTCTAATAACCAGCAGCCCTTTGCTCCCATGGGTCCAGTTATGAGGGATTTTACTGTATTTAAAAGAACTAAATTTAATGAATGTTGCTGTTCAGAAGTAGAAGTAAACTTTATGTACATTTCAGTGTTTAGGATGGTTTGTAGACAATTGTTTCCTTACGTCTGTGTTTGACCCCTCAGGTACCTATTGGCAGACTGTCCTAACCAGAGGAACAGCCTCCACCACCAAATGGGCTTTTGTGTTTTGCTCAGTTGCTTCCACGAAAGAAGGTACGCAAAATTCAGAAGTGCTTCTTGTGCATAGTTTGCGACATGCTGTCTTACAATTTTCATATACCGCAGGGAGTTTTCTGTGGCTGGGACAGAATAGGAAAGATCTGTTGTGTGTTTGGGACCGGGATGCCGAGCTGCGACCTTCCACTGTACAGTTGCCCGAGGGCATTGAAATGGTTCACCTGTCGGCCTGTCACGATGCTTTGTGGGGCGTAGATGGTAACGGCAGAATTCATATCCGCACCCTGTCTGCTAGCTGCCCCACTGGAATGCACTGGACGTTGCTTGACCTTAGCCAGCTTGGTAAGTCGGGCTGTCCCTTATATTCTTTCTTGGTTAACCTGCACTACTTTCAATGCTCGATACATATAGGAGGAGGTAGATGCTGTATGTAAGTAGCAAACGTAAAAATATCAAATAAAGCTAAGAAGAATTTACGTGAGTTTCTTTGCTGGTGGACGTTTTTGTATTTTTTGTTCCTTTTGTTTACGTTTGTGTAACGTAAAAAGTAAAAACGAGACGGGAAAATACCAGGAAACTTTATCTCGTGCAAGATTATTTTTGTTGTAATGAATGCGGGTGAATATTCTACAAATATTTGGATGCCATTTAACGCCATGGATTTTCAGGATCGGTCCTGATTTTTGTTACAT
>JABJVR010020116.1:0-39511 GCA_025773905.1 Chitala chitala
ACCAGCCTGTCTGGCACCAACAACCATTCCACGTTCAAAGTCACTTAAATCCCCTTTCTTCCCCATTCTGATGCTCGTTTTGAACTTCAGCAAGTCGTCTTCACCACATCTAGATGCCTAAATGCATTGAGTTGCTGCCATGTGATTGGCTAATTAGCAATTTGTGTTACCAAGCAATTGAACAAGTATACCTAATAAAGTGGCCGGTGAGTGTATATGCTACCCGACTGTTAGCCACTTAGAGGCGGGCGATAATTTATGTATTGATCTGATATCAAAATGTATGTATTGATCTAATACCAATATCATGGTTGAGACAAAACTGTTTGACCACCTCCCAGAGCAAGAGACTCAGGTCTTTAGCTCTCCAGGCGAATCCTCTTGTCTGGCGTGCTGTATGAGCGACAATGACCCAGGTTCAATACCCTGCCGCTTTCTTGGTACATTATAGTATTTAGAAACTTGTAAATAAATGTAGTCTTGTACAAAAATTATACTACCCACAGCAATTACGTATGCACTTTGTGCCACAAATTGATGTGCTTAGTACATGCAAATGAAGCACTCACAATGTACAAAACTACCTCTTAGAAGACTGTCTTTTATTGATCTCTAGGGGAGAAGTGTACCTGTATGACTTGCATCTTTCCTTTGCTCTGCTTAGGAATACAGATTTGGGTGAGTGCTTTGTAGACGTTAAAAAAGATTTTTGGTAGCACTGGCCTGTGATAACTTTTTGTTACATTAGTTACATTTTACAGCACTGAAATTTGTTGGTATAAAGTCACTGTCCATACTACCAATGTAACGGTGAGGGTTTATGCGTGTGCATTATGTCTGTGGTTCCTCCTATGAGTCCCAGTTGAAGTTGTGCTGAAGAATGCTCTATGTACATTAGAACGTGCAGATTGTAGTCCCAGCATGAGCAGGTTTCACTTGTGATTGCATTAGCTGCACAAACATCCATCCATTTGCTTTACCACCTTATCCAATTCAGGGTCGTGGGAAGCCTGGAGCCCATCCCAGGAAGCAAGGCAGGGGACACGCACAAACACACACTACGTATATCTGTATAGAGTTTAGTACAATCCATGGTTTGAGGCATGAATAGTTCATATGTGCATATTTCTTTTTTTTATGTTTTGGGTTGATTTTGGACTGTTATGCTCTGCCATTTATTGCTAAAAAATAAGCACATGAAAAAAGCAGTCTGACAAAGAAGTTCATAGTGGCAAATGTAGATTATATTACTTTTAATATTTCACGTATCATTCAGGGTATTGACTTTGATTTCTGTACTTGCAGTGCTGAAGTGCTGTCTTGGTAGGAAGCTGCTCTTTCTATCCATTAAAGAATACATATTCATGCTTTAATGTTTTCAATGTTTATACAAATTCTTTATCAAACAGTTATGGTTAGTTATAGGTGTAGGTGGGTATAGGGTAAATCCATATTTTGGAGGTGGGTATATGCCATATGCATGCGTTCATGCACCGTTGCACCTCAGTATACTTGCACTGTGCATCGTATGTGTTTCAGGTGAGCGAGCAATTCTGAATTGCACCTATTGTGTGTGTGTGTGTGTGTGTGTGTGCGTGTGTGTGTGTGTGTGTGTCCTCTGTTAGAACATTTTTTTTTGTTTTTATTTTTAGTGTTTCCATTTTCAATTTTGTTGCTTTGCTTTTGCTTATTTTTACTAATAAATTGTGTTGCATAAATTTGTGTAAATAAATGAATAGGAACAGCAAAGTACAGGATAAATAACACAGACAACTCAATAATACTGGCGCCATCTATTGGAATATTCTACTTATACTCCCATACCTACCCTTGGAGGCATTTGGAAGCTTTTTCTACACAGTGATACACCTTGCAAGACCATAACCAGATTCAGCCTTATACGTTTTCATGTGTTACTACACTGCCTGTCCAAAATAAGAGTCACATGCAAATATTTTGTTGGACTGCCTTTACCTTGATTATGGCTTTGTTGTAAATTCTTATTGTAATGATGAGGGAGTCAAACCACTCTCTAAAGTCTTCTCCGTCACATCCTAAAGACTTCCAAGGGGGTTAAGGTCAGTACTCTGTAGTGGCCTGTTTATGTGTGTAAGTGATTCCTCATGATCTTTGAACTCTTGTTTCATAGTTTTAGCCCAGTATATCTTGGTATTGTCAGGCTGGAATATGCCCGTCATCAGGGAAATAAAAATCCATTGGGGGGAGAACCTGGCTATTTAGTAGATTCAGATACTCAGCTGACTTCATGTTATTGTCACATAACATTGCTGAATTTAAACCAGACCAGGTGAAGCCATATCAGCTAATAATACTGCCTCCAGAGGCTCACCATGACTGTTTTTGACCAGGAAGTCTAAATTTATTCATCTTACATTGCATTATTCTCTTTTTAAGATGCTTATTTTATATCCACGTCATCTATGGATATACAGTGAATGATTTACACATACGAATAGATCATTGATTCAAAGATGACCTGTAGGACCATAGACCTTGAGGGTGTTTCCCATGTTTGAGGGACATCCACTTTTTTGGACTGCAATCAGGACAAGAATTGAAGTCACTGACCCATCACACTGCTCCTCGCACAAGCGTGCGGTTACTAAACCCATCACACTGCTCCTCGCACAAGCGTGCAGTTACTAAACCCATCACACTGCTCCTCGCACAAGTATGCGGTTACTAAACCCATCACACTGCTCCTCGCACAAGCGTACGGTTACTAAACCCATCACACTACTCCTCGCACAAGCGTGCGGTTAATAAACCCATGACACTGCTCCTCACACAGACGTGCTGTTACTCAACACACTTATCCCCATCAGTATACTATTTTCCTAATGGTGTTCTGCTGTTCTCTTCCATAACCTCCATCCAGATGGACAGATGGGAACTGGCTACTGCAAGCAGTGCTGTTCTCAGAGAGAAGTCTAAAAGTGCAACCTCTAAATGTACTTTGTATACATGGGTCTGCCTTTGATGATAAAAATGATCTAACAGATCAATAAATTTGCAAAGGTGAAACATTTTATCTTTTTTTATAATGCAAGTAGCTCACAATGGCACTGAAGAGATCTCTCTGCCTGACAGCCTGCCTGTCACGAGCTGCCAAAAACCTGCCCCATAAATACGGTCAATACAAATCAGCTGTTTTGTGGACAATGGTAAAATTCCATCTTAAGAGCTTTTTATAAAGTACCCCCGATTTTACCTGCAACAGGGACAAATGGTTTTATTAATACAGGTACATGGTGACTGAAAGACCATCTCAACATCAAAATGTTCATAAGATTACATCAGTCTCTAATTTATGGCATAACCTGGAAATGCTGTACCTTTTGTTAATCAGAAGATCTTCATCTTTCTTTAATAGAAAGCCAAAACATGAACTGTTTGGAGTCAAATGGTCGATGCAATGGATATGCAATAGGCTGCAAGACATATTAAAATCCTTCAAGATTACTCCAAATCGCAGTATGGAAACAATGTTGAATCGGAGCACAAAAGAAGACTTTGATGGATCGCATCAAAAGAGGAAAGTGGACAGTTCAAAGAAGATCTGAAAACGTGCAAAGATCTGTTCACACCACCTGACAGTCTTTGAAGTTCAAGGATAGACAGGGGAAGGCAAAGTTGCTTCACTCTGCCTGACTGTACACAGACCTGGCAGGCCTCTTCCATATTAACGCAGTGCAGTGGCCAGGTGTGCGGTGGACAGCATGGCAGGTAACACGCCTTCACAGAGCCGCTTGATCAGCTGCTTAATCACCCACACCAATTCACACGTTACACGCCACTCAGTTCCAGTCCATTTGAGTCAACGGTACCTGCTGTTTGCACACGTGTGACTTTGTGCAGTACATCTGCCAGAACCCATACTGACACAGAGACAGATGCTACGTGAGCTTGTTTGTTTGGGAAGATTCAGTACTGTAACCTAACCCTTTCTTTTCACCTTGTACCAATGTCCTTTTCTCAGTAGCTCTGTTCTGTTTCACTGTCGTGCACAAGGCCACCTCAGCAGATTTTGAGTAGATTTCGAGCCCAATGAAAAATATTATATTAGATATTGTTATAAGATGTTGTGCTATTTTCTAGTTTTTCAGGGCCTTTGTAAGTCAGGCCATTGGATATTGTCATAGATTTCCACCCCACTTTGGCTCCATTGATTGAATGTGTGATCTGAATCATGCCACTGAAAAACTAAAAGAATAAGCAGAGGTAATTATTACATGCACACAGCTGAAAAAACCAATTTAAAGCATTTAAACTGCTGTCTCTAACCAGACATGCAATTATATCTGTAACCTCCAGCAAAGTACATATCGCTCAGAGATTATAAAAGTGATGTAGCTATGAAGCATATCCTCTGTATCACTATTGATTTCAGTGCTGTTTGTCTGAGCTTAATGAGAGCTGTTAAATAATGCACACACATTAGTGTTCATGCTTGGGATTTTTGCATTTGAGCAGCTGTCTAGGACCTCTTTGCATCTTTGATCCTGTTTTTTTTTCTGTCTGGCAACCAAAAGGTCTCCTGCTCCAACTGCCTTTGCTCCTACAGAACAAAAGGAATCAAGGTGTCAGTTTCAAGTTCACGCCACGCAATCATTCACAGTTCCATGCTTTGTTTCTATTAATTCGCTGATATTGTGTCTAAAAATTCTAAACACTCTTGGAGACATTATTGAATGTGTCCAGAGGGACTAAATATGTAAGTATTTTGCATTGCAAAACACATTATCTAAGAATCTTATTATGCTGAGATCTCTCTATGGGGAGCCGAATTACATGTGTTTAATATAATTAAATGATCATTTGCATAACTGTGATTAAAAAAAATAATTGCCTGACCGTATATAGAAAAAGACTACATCGTTATCTATTTTGTCTAGAAAGCATTATTTTTTGTTTTACTAAACAGTGGAACAGTTTGCTTTGAGGATGGTCTCAATAAATCTTCAAAACAGTGATGAAAACAGGGATTAAGCAAAACGTACTAATTCGGGTATAATCATAATAATATATTAATTTGCTCAGTTCTAATAAGTTTGATTATAAAGATACTGGCATCCAGCCATGTATGTGTGTGTGTACATGGTAGCAGAGCAGACCTCATACAGAACAGAACAGAACAAAGACAGAGCGGGTTATTATTGTCCTATTATTATTATTATTTCCCTTTCATTCTTCCATTAAATCTAGTTGTGAATCAAATTACATTTTATAATTCACCTCAGAATCTTTTCAAAGTACGTGGGAAAAGAAAAAGAATAAATTTGTGCAAAAATAATATTTAATATAAAGCGAATATAAAGCGAATACAGGTTCAAGAAATTATTGGGTACGTTTTAAGTACATGAGAATATTTATATAATTTATGGCTTTGTGGTTTGAATTTAATTACAAAAGCATTACATATATGCTCCCATTCCTCACAGGTTTCCTTGGAAACCATAAGATGCAGACTTTCAGCTATTTTAAAATATGCTTTTAATGAAAAAAATGCTTCCTTTTTGTTTTATTTGTGTATAACTGTCTTCTTGTAATAAAATGGATATCTCATGTAAAAATGAAAACTATACATCTGTTTAATGGTAAAAAAAATTATTTTTAAATATTATATAAGCAGCATCTTGTAGCATTAGAATAAGAGAAAAAAGTACATACTACAAATCCATGCCTTTGAAGTGCTACCGAAGATGAAATTGCTTTGACAAGGGTACTACTACCCTCTGGTTTAGCGTGTGTTGTTTTTCCGCTGGTCATATTTCAGAATTATATATATTTTCAGAATTTTTATGTTGCTGAAGGTAACATTGTAGACCTTTAAAAGTCACCAGACCTCAGCAAACCTTTCACTCAAACGTCTTGTTGAGCTCTGTATGTAGATCTATTGTTGTCTCTGCCAAACATGTTCTATATTACCTAGCTGGCAATAAAGCAGTAAATGCAATTATGACTATGACCACATAAAAATAGTTACTATTGATGAATATCTTAAGAAATAATTAACAAATCTGATGGTCATGCTTCCTTAAGGAAAACAGAACAGTAAAAATTTCAGGAAACAAAGTTTTGTAACACATAGACTTTGCTGCTTTGTTGGCACAGTGTTGACAGTTTGCGCCTGGGTTATGATGACATATCGGGTTTGCCTTTGGATCAGAAATGACTGTGTGTAAATCTGTGTCCTGCAGCAACATTTTTTATGGCCTTTGATGGTTAGCCAGTTTGTTGAAGTACCAGAGAGACATCTTAATTACCGAAGAGCAATGATGAAGCCTGTCATCTAGTAACAGAGAGAATGGTGGTAAAACCACCAAAGCTCTCAGACTGTGTGTGTGTGTGTGTGTGTGTGTGTGTGTGTTAAATGGATCTGAACGGAAAGCAACCACTACTGCTGTTTAGTTATGTTTCACTGTAGTGATGAGATAGTCGGCCAATCGCAGCACTTCTCAGCTTGTAACAATAGCACAGATGCTTCTTGAAGCTGACAGGGATGAAGGCAGTAGGCGTGAAGTGCTCAGTTAAACAGCTGCCTGGTCCCCTGTCGTTCTCACAGTTTCTCCGGCCCCTGGCACTGCACAGGGACACTGCTCCTGCTGCCAATGGCAGTTTTACTGCAATATGCTGTATACACTATAATTACACCAGTGTCAATTTTTTTACACTTTTCATTAATATTTATAAAATGTATAAGATGTGCATGTAAAAAGCAGCTGGCAAAAGAATGCTGATTCTGCTCCTTAGTGATCCTTTGAAGAAGTATGAACTGGTTGAACCTTAAGGACATAATTTATATTGCCTTCAGAATTATAATATATACAAATAGTATATATTGATGTTACTTCTAGCTATGTTGGAAAACAAAAGCATTTACAAAGATGAAAAAAGCTAATTTTTAACAATAATAAGATTTGTTGTTTTTGATATGGGGTAGCGTGGTGTCACATGAACAGCAATCTATCTCACCAGCCATCAAGGAGAACAATGAAACATGGCTGTGGCCATTCAAAGAAATTTGACTGGTCTCACCATGCAATCCACCCAACTTACTCCACTCAGCGCTTCATTGACAAGCTGTGGTGTCCCATATTACAACTGCTTATGCTTTTACTACTGAAACTGGCTGTAGTTGCCTTATTTCCAGCCCATTATCTACCTCACCCACATTCAGTTTCTGCTGACGCCCATTACGCTTCCTATTAATGCAAATCTCCAGAAATGAGTGATGTTTTGATTTTGTTCTGCCTCCATGATTGTCTGTCTCCAGCCGTGACTCGTGATGAGTGGTTTCTCAGTGAGTTTGAGTCTGGCCCTCAGTGCTGTATGTGTGGAGTCTGCATGTGATCCCCTTCAGTCTCCTTCTATTGGGCAAGAGAACTTAAGACCCAACAAATCCAAGTGAATGGACTGTTGGTAGCCTGTCAGGAATGTAGCCTGTCAAAAGCGATACCTTGTGTTGTTTCCTGGCTATTTGTGCTGGGCTCATTACTCTTTTCAATCAACATAGCTGGCATAGGACATTTAATCTACTGATAATTAACAGTATATCAGGAGGAATAGATGATGAGGCCTGCATACAATCAAAAAGGGGAAAAGTCTGAGCAGATAACTTTTAACATCAAAAGATATGAGAACTGATGCATATGCAAAATAGGAATGTAAAATGGTGACACCAGCAGTCTCTTTCCAGAAAGACTTTGGGATTTTCACAGATGCATCACATTATAATGCTGTCAAGAAGGTAACCAGCATACGTGGATTTAAAAGAGCGAAGAATTTAAATTAAGCTGGCACTGCTTAGCACTGAGACCTAGCAGCCACGAGTCAGGGCACTTTATAATATGTACACTTGCTTTACAGGAAGTGCAGAAAAGAGCAACATGAATGATCCCTCCTCTAGGAGGTTTACCAGATAAGGATGTGTTTGAAACCCCTTAGCCTCAAAGAAACCTAACTGACAGGTGACATGATTCAAACATACAGAGTCTTGAGGGGAATGAATAAGGTCAACCGTGAGGAGTAGTTTTGTGCTAGCACTGACTCATGATCACTAAAACGCTGATGGAATCAACTAATGAATTGTTCATTATTCTTGTATTAAACACAAGACAAAACCTGTAGAAATGCACATGTTATAAATATACATACAATTCCTTTACACAAAGGACAGCATGTCTTTGAAATACTGAGGTATTAAAGATAACAGAAAAAACCCAATATGATCCAGTGTCTTTTAATTTATAATATAAATTACGTTATTATATACTATTTTTCACATACAACACTCACAAGATTCAATAAAAGACAGTCTGCTGAACGGCCTGCTCTTATTAAAATGTAATATGCTGTGTTCTTGTACTGAACACAAATGAGCAGGACTTATGGTCCAGTTTATAAGAGAAAATTAAATATTTTTTAAGAAAGAATGGGGTTGCTTGAGTCAATTCCTACAAGATGGTGTGAGCACCCTTTCATTTAAAATATTTGTTTTGCTCTCCTACACAAGATGAAATACAAGTACAAGTAAATGGCTGTGTTTTTGTTAACAGTTATTTCTTTTCTGAAGTTACTTAATTTGGATACATAATATATTATGTATCCAAACTATTGTCTAAACAGCCTTCCATTATTAAAATGTTTTGTAGGTGAAACAGGGAATAGAGGTCTATTTCCAAGGATATTAATTTCCTGTTAATTAATATGATTTTTTATGAATTAATTACACTGCTTAGAAAAAAAAAACGAAATAAAGAATCACTGTTTCAAAATCCTTTCTTTAAAGAGCTGTAATCAGAATTTACCAGGGCACTGTACAGGGAAGTAGACCTGGAAATCGACTATATATAAAGCAAATTGTTTACATTATGCACTGCAGCTTAACTGTGGTTTTATTTTATATCTGTGTGTGTGCATGTGTGCATCTGTACTCACCCATGTACAAGCTCAACTGTTATGGTTTCTGTGGAGGTTATATAATCCCATTGAGTCTTGGGGTTAACGCATTTGGGTGATATGGGTAGTTTGACTGTGTTTCAGGATTTACATAAATCTTTTGTCTTGTTGGATGGATTATTGCCTCAGTACACAGCAAACAACAAAGAATCTTGTCCAATATTTTGCCATTTATGCATAATTATCCTGAGAGCCAAACTCAAAGTATAAAGTGTAAGTATAAAAAAAAATCGTCCAAAAATTATTTTGAAGGAGCAATTTTTTTCTTTATATTTATGAATGAATCACAGCAAAATTGACCTTCTTATTTATTTCATGAAAAGCTTTTTAAAGTGGCCAAGTATATAAAAGGCTTTGACTGTTAAAGAAAAGAAATTGCAGCTCTGCAGTTGGTGGTCTCTGAGACTCTACGCCCCTAACAGGCAGTCCACCTCAGTGGCTTTGACAGACACAGACCAGAGAACAAGGACAAAAGTATGCCATTAGCCTCACACGACAAGCCACATGTCAGGCCTCCTGTCACATCTCCTAGAAGGTGTCCTCCACCTCCATATCCAGCAAGGTAATCGTCAGCTCCATTTTCATTTTCACCAGTTACATGAACTGAACATCCAGAACATTCCACTTTTTGCTTTCTGTGGAAAAGCTCACTGCAGGGTGACGCGAGGCCGCAGCTTAAAAGCACAGAACGCCGGGGATACTGAGATGGAAAGTGGGTTATTAAATCTGATTTGTTAAACTCAGCAGTTGTACATGGGCACTTCATGGCAAGTTATCCACAGCTGAATTAACTGAAATTACTGGCACCTTCTCAAGTGCACAAGAGAAGGAACAATGCTTTTGTGTGGCCTAATTCTAGTTCCTTCACCACAAACTCTTCCTCCATAAATTACTACATGGATTTTCTGAGCTACCGAACTGGCACACGCTGGTCTGATTTGTTAAAATTCTGAACAAAGAACATGGGCTGTTTTTATTGCGTGGAGGCAGAGACGTGATTAATGAACGTTCAATGAAGTTTCTGAAGGAAATCTACTTAACGGCAGTGCTAACCAGTGAGACTTAATGTGAAAGAGGCATCCGTGTTGAGCAGTAAATAATTACTTTCAGAAATTGTATTTGTCTCTACTTATCATGTACTTTTGTCACTGCAAATCTAACTGATAAAGATGTGCGACTATTAGCAATGGTACTTGTGGCATTGTTCTTCAGTTATGTAAATATTAACAAGTTTATGACTATAATAACAGGTGGCATGGTTAGTCAGATGTTACGGTTTCTAAGGAAGTTATGTATTCCCATTGGGTTGAGCTTTGTAATTTTTTTTTATTAGTGGAAAGCCTAGCATTTCTTCACATGGATCTGTATACTTATTGGAAAATAAGCGATCTGAGCACTTACACCTTGATAGGTCTACATCATCTACCTTTAATTTAGCTGTAGGTTTACTGACTATCTAGCAGACTTCTCTGACCTCGTTTGTGAGTTAAGATTAGCGCCACCCTTGTGGGTACTTAGAAGTGAACAATAGGAACTACTGGTTATACATGAAAAATCAGCAGGCAAGCACTTATGCAAATTAGAATAAAACTGTCTGACAATTTCAACAATGCAGTTTTTCTGGTTTCATAGTCTTACTGACACATTAGTGTTATTGGAAAATCACAGTGATTTACTGCATTTATGTTAGGCAGTAACTCTTAAGAGCTCATGTTAAAGACTGTAATGGATTGTGGTAATCAAACAGTTTAGAACACTTGAAATAAATGCACATGTAATGTCACAGGAAATGTTATTTCAGATAAAGGAGTCCTCCCCGTCCTTGTATAGTACTATTATCTCATACACTTGGGAACCCATAGTCCCAGTGTCTGGATAATCCACATCAAAGACAAGTGGAACTCAAAATCAGGTTGACATGGAAGGACTTTCACCCAGGGGTCCTGCTCCTGTTGAAGAAGGAGAGCACTGGGGGGGGGGCACATCTGATCTTCCCTGACCTTCCCTAATGGACGTTCAGAATCATGATCACAGTCCTGCCTTAGTCCAGCCTCTAAGAGATGCCTTGATTCCTGCTAATCAACGGCCACATCCTTGTGACCTTTCCCTGCGCCCTCAAATATCCTAAAACTAGGTTTGCATAATATATCTGTCATGTCGCTTTGTCTTTCGCTACCCACAGTTTAACAAATCTCGTGTAATAAAAATATTTTTTAAAACCATGATATGAGTCTGTTTTTGTTTTGTTTTATCAGCTTTTCTGTGTATAAGATCGAGATGTGCACAGGCAGCAGCAGGCTCTGTGGTGTGTTTGCTTCCTCACATGTCTATCTTCAGATCACAGATATTGCAGCTTGCATTTAGGTGGTGCAAACATGCAAGATGATGAAATGATAAACTATCAGCATCTGAATAGGACCAGAAAGTACTCTCCTTCACCACCAAAAGCCTTTTTAGAATAAGACAGACAAGTTCTTCAGTTGGATGTCTATGTAATGTCATTTAATTGCATTTCAAACTGTTTGTTAGAACAAATAGTAACAGTTTTTAAAATGACAACACACAACAGGCTTATGTAGGTTATCATAGCTTTAATCGCTGTGATACACACATTATATTTACGTACAGACTACACACAGGCATATGTGCATATTGTGTTTATTTTCTCCTTAGCGTTAATGAAAAACATAATATTACAGATCACGTACACAACTGAGCCATTTGGATCATACCTATTGTAAATTACCGAATAGCTGACGCCAGAATAAATGTACCACAGCATGGTACATTTCTCTAACAGAGTCATAGAACTTCAATCAATCACAGTCAAAGGCATTTTTCTCTGGCCTGTATGATGTCTTTGAAAGACATTGCTTTTCAGTCTCAGTATAATTTAACTTTATTTTTCGCATATGAGCAGAATCACTTTCATAGTTTGGATTTCTGTCATGTCCTGACCTTTAAACAGAGGCCTCTGGCGGGATTATTTCAGAATGTCTGTGGCCAGCTCTCCTGGTGCTCTAAACCATACACATGTTCTCTGCTGATGGTCATTTCAAGTGTTCTTATTGCATTCTCTGCACTTTCAGTACAGTTCGGCATCATCTTCTCCAATACTCTCTGTATACAAACTTGCTCTTTGCCTTCACTCTTCTGGTCCCAGCTCATGGTTGTAAAAAAATTTATTCATTTTTTCAGCAGCTTTAAGAGGTGTTCCTATGTAATGTGGTTAAAGACATAGACCTGAAGGGTGATTTTGCAAAGAAAACTCCTTCACCCTATGGAACATGAACTCAATTATTCCAGTAAAATTTCCAGATCTGTAATGTGTAAAAATGTGTGGTGGCTACTTTGTAGATCAACCCATTTTGATGGCCAGACCAGCTATTGTCCCCCGCTTTGTAACTGACTATCAGAAAAGATGATGAGATCAGAAGTATGGACCAGGTATTAACATATACTTCCTCATAATGTTAAGTTAATTACAAGGTTTCTTGCAAGAACAGCAACTTTGAAAGTTCTTAAACCTGTTTGCTGCAAAAAAAACCAGTAACATTGTGGAGGCCGTTGCCAATCTTAATCTTTGGTGTTTGATATTCTGGGTCTAGACTATTCACAGCCTGTGTTGTGCTTTTCTCAGCCAAAACCAAAAGCATGATGCCAGTTACTGTTGTCCTTTTTCCTCATAAATGTCGAGGGCAACAGTCCCTTGCAGGAACTGTGGAAAACATGTCCAGGCTAGGGAAAGCACATTTGAGCCACAATAAATGTCACATAATGTGACATTTGGTGACATCTTCTGTGTAGTTTAGCTGTCATTTTGATGTGGAATGGAGATTTAATCTTGCTCGCCTCCAAATGTGCTCATGAGTGCGGTCCTTTGTCCTGCTTTTCCTTTCGACCGTGTCCTTTAACCTGAAGCTGCATCAGAGGCACATCGAGTCTTTGACAATGACAGGGTTTAAACAGAAGCAGCTTTTACTGGAGCTTGTGTTACAGTCCAAGATAAAAGGTCTGGGATTATTGATTACTGACCAAGTCCCAAATTGGAAAAGGTTTTATTTATTTATGTCTACATGGATAAAGAAACATATGCCAAGGCAAGAGTGTTTCCTTATTAATGTATTCTTTTTGCAGTATCTTCAAGGGAGAAGTCTCTTTCAATAAAAAAAAAACATTAATTCTACTGGGTGACAGTCCTGAGAGAATTGGTACTTTTTGGTTGTGTTTTGCATGTCTAGTACTGATACATTCACAAAGACTTTCAGGATAAAAACATCTTTTCTTTCCAGTTTTGTTTGTTTTTTTTTCACTCAACTTTTTAACAGAAATTGAAAAACACCCCATACTGTACAATATATAACCTATTCTCTAGAAGATAGATGGACAGACATAATTCTGTCAGGCATTTGTTGCCTGGTAAACATGTTTTGACAAAGTGCAGTTGGCTCTTGTTTCTATTTTAAGGGACTGTGTGCCGCTTTATCAAAGATGGTCATAAGTTACCATGCAGTGTTTCTATTGTTTCAAAATGAGGAACATCATTTACCAAGTCACATTCACAAACGCTGAATTGTGCATGTTTAATCACCTTATCCAAATGCATCTGAAACATATTAAGTGATTTGTTGAACAACTGACTGCAGGATTTCAAAAAAACATATTTTTAAAGCATTTGGTGTTACCTTTACATAGCATTTACAAATAACATTTTTTTGTGGCAAAACCCTGTAATTTACCTCCTTGTGTTGCTTGTGCTTACAGTGACCTACAGAGGTAAGCAAAGACATGAAGTGTATTTTTTCACTGATTAGACATGTGAACAAGATACATGCAGCTTCATTTCTTTGTCTGTTATTTACTTTCATAACGTTATGATTATTCACATTTAATTCATGTTTCTGAAAAGTCACCGAGACATTACGTTTGGCATTGTTTGTCATCTTGTGCTAGTAAATAGTAGTTGCATATTATTTCCTTTTTGAATGAAGGTCAGATTTAAATGTCAAAGCTGTAAAAGGAATTATATTAAAAATAAGGCACACACTCCTACAGAAGAGCATGTCTTGTGTAGAGGTGCTGACTGAATCAAATTTTTACCTATAACTCTGACTGAATTACAGTTTTCAGTTATTTTACCAATGGAAACTGTTCTTCTACTTTTAACGTATTACTTGGATTAAAGTGAAGCAGTACGTTGTGCTGGTCACACACATCTGCCTTGGGTCCATCGTCTTCTGTGATCACACTGTGAGGCAGGTATGGAAATCTACTTGGTGATTTTTTTTTATTGCCTGTGTGGGTAGAGGGTTGGAAGGTTCACATGAAAGCTGGTCCTTGAGAAGACAAGGTGGAGAGGACATTCCAGGAGTTCTTCTGCTTTCAAAATCCATAAGCTTTCAAGGTAAGCCCAGAGTCCCAGTGTCCTTTTTTGAAGTGGAAATATGTCCATGTCTAGGCATTTTATGGTCTTCGGCTGGAGGGGCATTATGGGAGCTACAAGCACCTGGCTCATGGGTGGAAGTAGGGCTGCCAGAGATCTTGCACTGCGTTAGAGCTTTCTTTTTGGACTTTAAGTGAGAGTTAATGCTGGGAAAGTCTGTCCTGGCAAGAGTCAAGCTGAATAATTTCACTGATGGTATCTTGGTATCTTGTTGTGATTAGTTGACATGAATCTACTCATGCTTAGAGCATTATGCACCTATTGTGTTTTAATATGCAAGTACTTTGAAGAAAAAAAACAATTAATCAAAACAATAATACAACACCACATTATGCAGTGAAATATTTCTGCTGACCAGTATGCATGGAATAAACATGTAAATATTTTAAATTATTTGTTGCTAGACAGTTGGCTTTCTTTTGCCTCTATTGCTTCTATCTGAAATGTTATGCTAGCACTAGTTTCAGATTGTGTAATTTGAGCACAGCATTAAACTGTTTGAGAAGAAAGATAACGAACACAGGAACAAGTTGCTCTATCAACCCATGCTTATTCTACTGAAAATCAGCCTGAGGTGAAATGGTAATTTCAGCAATCTTTGCAAAGCGTAATGCGCCACCGTTATGAGATGGCTAACTGTGTGGAACATACCACCAGGACCAGAACGAGGAGCTAACTGTGCTCAATACCATGACCAGTGCCGAATCATGCAGTCCACCAATAAGAGTTTATTAAAACTGGTTGCCATGGTCTAAAATTCCTTTTCACACCTACAACATAAATGTGTGTTATTTTTAAGCAACAGCTCTGCAATGCTATCTGCCAGTTAATCTGTCTGAGGTTAATTTCTGTAGAAAAAGCACTGCTTGTTCTACAGATAATGTTATGAGCTGTACTAAGATCAACAGGATCTTTCTGTGCTGTGAGCAGTGTTATCTGAGTTTATTATAAAAGGAAAAACGTCAGTGTGTTGATGCGGTCCCAATGTATGGGCAGGGGTGGGAACCCGAGCAAGAGCTTAGCGATATTTACAGGAGTTTTAGCTAAGGCAGAGCAATACCTTTCCAAAACTGTATTGTGTAATAAAGAAGTCAGTTAAAAGTTTTTAATGGAAGGTGAAAGAAGAAACTGTTAGGTGTATTAAAGTGTTGGTGGTCGGTGGGTTATAGAGAGCTATGAAACACCTTTCTTAAATGATGTAATCATATGAAACAGAAGTTAATTCCATTCTTTCTGACATACGTTCAATACTTAAAAGTCTTTACTTGTACACTTTCATAGTCTCTCTCTCTCTTTCTCTCTGTCTCTCTTGTTACGTGTCGTACACATTTTAGAAACATTACCATATTAAATTAACTAATCTGGGACTATAATTTTTCAGGGAAAGACCAAGGCTGGAGTGTTTAAGCATATTGCAGTTGCCTGAGATAATGGATGAGTGAAAGAGGTTTGCTGGCCCTGTTTTCAGCACAGCCTGTCGTTTTGGTTCGCTCCTCATCTGTGATTTTACTGTTGCATCATTTGCCAAGAGGACTGGGGTTGTTGAGGCTCAAACTGGCTCAGAGTGGACAAGGGCTTACTGACTATATGCTGAAGGTGGCTAACAAGTCACAACCCAAGCTGCAAATGTGCCACAGGTCAGTTCCAGCAGCAGAGGCCATTAAGTGGAGCAGGCGTGAAGGTACAGATTACTGTTTCCAGTGGACAAATGAACCTAGCAAGGTCCAATTCCCATTACAGAAGCCTAAAAGATAAAACCAAGATCTACCAATTAATATTTGGGGAAATAACAATGAATTTTCTCTGTACGGACTCAATAGGAGGAAATATCTTGTTGAAGCTGTCATTGTAATTCTGGCATTCTCTTAGAATTTAAATGTTTCATTAAATTTAACAGGCTCTTAAACCTGGTACCATGCAACAAAACTCACTATTTCTGGTCATTAAGTCAAGAGTAAAACTTGCACATTTAGAAAAATATTGTTGTTTAAATATAGAATTTGCATTATACACCTGCAAATTTTGAGGTTTCTGCAAAATTTGCTGCTTGCTTTATTTGTCATTGCTAATATATTCTAGCAACACTGCAGTAATGGTGTTCTCTAGATCCAAAACTGTTTGCGGTGCCAAATATGGAAATACCTGCCTCAAATAATCTCCCACAGTCTTCAACCAAAATGTCATGTTTATGTATGAGGGGAGAAAATTGAGATAATGGAGAAAATTTCAGAAAGCCCAGTCTATTTCCTATGCAGCTCCATTGCCATGAATTTACGTGTGAGATCTGATTAATGAATGCCTGTTGTGACATAACTCTTGAATAATTTGCTTTTGCAAAAAATGCATTTTCAGACAGTCGACAGCGGTCTGCAATTTAAATTGTGATTAGTACTTCTCAACAGTCAGTGACAAAGTTGTTTTCCGTGCACAGCAGTCAGTGGCACACAGCAAATTAAATTCATGAACTCAAGCAGTAATTGGCTGAGTTTAATTACAATGGGTCTATTGAACTGCTTCTCGAGAAAATAAAACCTTATTTCTCTATACTGATTTTTTAGCTTTTTTTCTATGGCGGAAAATCTGCTCAAATTAAGTTTTAATTGCAAATATCCATCTGAAGAAAGCTTGATTAAAAATGAGTTGAATTAGAGTTGCAATGTGAGAAGGTAGGGAACAGTGTGAATGCTAAGTCTATTATTGTTTGTACATTTCATCACGCACTGTTTCCACAACCTCACTTATTTTATGTTCGCTTTGTCAGGACTTCAGCATTGGAACCATGCCTTGTGGGACTCTGGGAATGTCAGGTGGTAAATACATGAAAGGATATTGGAAGAAAGCATCAAACCCCTGTCGCCATGGCACCTACTTTCTTTTCTAAATTGGATTATCCCCTCTTCTGCACAAGGCTGTGTGTGGTGTGGAATACACGGCTGGGACCTATGTCACTTTAGCCCTTCATTTAGCCTGCAGCTTGTTCCCTTAGAAGGAATAGTGTGGATTGTGTTTGTGAATGTTGTGTAAGGCTATTGCGAATTTGTCCCCACCCATGCATTTTTTTTTTTTTGCAGCCTATTCAGGGTAACTGGTTTAAGTTTTAGAATTTCGGTATGTCATAGAGTTGCACTTTCGCCTTTTTATGTTCTGTTCTTGTCTACATGCCGAGTACTATTCAAGACCTTGTGTGAAATGTTAGTGCACGTATAAAACCTTCTCAGATTGCTAGTAGAAACATGGGAAAGACTCCCCTCACTTTGAAAACTCCATGGGAGAATTTGGTGAGGGTCATTCAATTGGCAGCAGGGGTGCCGTTAAGGGGTGAAAACCTGGAATGCTGATTCCAAGGGCATGTGAATGACAGGTGCCCTCAAAAGTTGAAACATAGTATTGCACCATAACATAACATTACAGTTTATCTTTCATGGGGCCCAAAATCTCTAGCCTTGGCCCTGTTTAGCATTGTTGGCTTTCAGTTTCAAGAGAAGTGAGTCAGTTAAGGGAAAGCACTGAGCTTTTATTGTGTTTTGTGTGAACAACGCAACAGTTCAACCAAACCAATACTGGCTGTGGCCTGCAATGTCATCATTGACTGGAAACAATTCCATTACAGACATTAATTCCTACCACAGATATGATGGAGACGTTGGATGTTCACCACATGACCATAAAGGGCAGGCTGTTATTTATATATTTGGATGAATAAAACCCTGTGCTGATAGCACACGTGCACTATATTTGACCCCTTCTACATAATTCAAAAGGGTTTACAGGATAAATTACATCCCCTTTTGCATATTTCTATGGTACATTTTCTATTGAAATAACTTATGCACGTTCCCCTTTTAATAACCCATAACTCTGTCAGAACAAATGTTTGTTTAATAAGTCTCGCAAAAATTAAGAGTTCGTTCCACTGAATCTTATTCGGTGCATCCTGCAGGTAGAACGAATGCTTGCTTATTCTGATCTCATAAACGTCTGAACAACTATGTGAAACAGGTTAGCGCAGCCAATTACCAAACAATGGGGGGAAAGGCAGCTTTCTTCGTTTACCGGCGGCGGAACTAAAGCTGAGGCCCCTTCTGTTGCTCACTGTGGGGCTCTGGAACAAGGGAGACGTTGTGCTGCACAGGCGCTTTGTCCACGCCGGCAGCCCATCAATATTCAGAGGCATCAGCTTCCCCTTATTAATATCTGAACACTCGCTCCAGCGCTGATCATGCCTTTCGTGTTGACGCGGCCAGATGTCAGTCTCTTAGCACACCCTCTTGGATGGGATCTGTTCGTTCATGAAAACAGCCGACACCCTTTGTTACAAAAGGAACGATTTGGCTCGCTTCTATCTTAGACCTTTTTTTTTTCACGTCAGTTTAAATGCCTTTACACGGACCGAGTATCACCCGCGTTCTCCTGTAAAATATTAAATATGTTTTACAGTGTCAAACACCTGTCAATTTTTTTATTAAAGGTTATGTAAAGCGGAGTTCACCGCTGTAGTAATAGGTTTCCATCATATATATGAACATTTTGTGATTTTATTTAAAGACTGCTTAAAAAGATTGTTTTTTAATTTAGGCATCTTGTTCTATATTTAGGAATGAAACCTCAGTGGGTTCCAGGAATGACTGTAACAGGCAGCTCTTCCAGCTTGAAATCTATACGTTTAAAAGCCATTGTAACTATGTGATGAATTGTAATTATTACATACACGCCTCTTGGCCTACAGGACCTCTTGGTGTGTACCCAACTCATGCTTATGGGACATGTATATGAGATGCAGCCTGACTTGTACTTTGTACACATTATATGAGATGCCTAGTTACAATGTATTTCTTTCTGTGCCAGATCTTTTGTACTATACACTTGCTTTGTGTGCACATTACAATTTCCTCACATTTTGATATTTACAAATAAGTCTGTGCTCTGTTAATTGTGGTCTATGGTGCCAGATGTGTTTTTGTGAGCAATTTGTGAAATCACGTAAATGGAAGTGGAGACTGAGTGCTGAAACCACAGTTTTCTGTTTCGAAAGTCATTTCACCAGGGCTGGCTGCCCCAGACAGCTGTCATGTGAAATAGTGGGGAATTAGTGGGAACGGGAGGCCATCTGCTCCTGGGAAAGCTGGGACTGTGCTGGTATCCGAAGCGGACGGTAGGGGGGAGACTGTGATAAGCAAGCTGACCTCAGATCAGGGAGAACACTGGAACAGGGGCACGGAGGCATGTGTACACCTCAGCTGTCTGTCCGTATCTTGCTACAAGCAAAATGACCAAGAGCCACCTTCTCTGTAGAATTATCTTGTCTATCATGCCTTGAATTCAAGGCATTTGCAGTGTTTACATAATATATATATAGCTTTATAATGAAATGTATTGTTAGAGCTGAACTGATGACTGTATTTTGTGTATGTGTTTGTGTGTGTGTGTGTGTGTGTCAATCTCATTGAAGGTTAACGCTGGGTTAACAGCCCTATGTCATAAATCGCTGCCCGCTATTTTGCACCTGACAATGGAACAGCTTTGCCCTGAAACGCCCACAGTAAATGCATCTATTGTGTAGTCATGTGACTACAGAGGCTAATGAAAATCTGGATTCTATTTAAGCCATGTTTACATAACATATTAAAATAAACCCTCTGTGAAGGAGCCCAATGGCAGGGACGCTTTAAAGAAATGCTCATGGGAGACTTTGCAAAGATCATGTGGAAAGTTAATTCCCCCAGTCCTGGTACTGCTGCAGGGGGGCCTCAATATGGTACCATGGAAAGTCACCTTTTAGGAGACCAGGCTGTTTTATAGGGAGTACATGCACTGCTGTCTTTAAATTGCTCTGTGTTCCCTCTGGTTCAAGAGGAGGGAGTGGGCAGCAACTCCATGTCAACCTCCAGTTCCCACGCTGTGGGACACCTCGTTTCTCAGCGGGCCGGCGTGCCCCACCCCCCCTCCACACCGTGCGGGTCACTCCTCAACAAGCAGCGCTCTCTCGGAGCCGGATCCTAATCCAGCACCTTCTGCCAAGAGGTACAGATCATAAGTCCTGCCGGCATCTCTGCCTGTTTTGAGTATGTCAGAAATCAACACTGGGTGTGCCCCTTTTTGATAGAATTTGTGCTTTAATAACAACATAGACATAGATTACAGCTATCTGTAATATTCAGCATGTGAATTCACAGACAGGCTTACACAAAAATCAACAATTAATGAAAGCCAGTTTGGAAAAACTATCATTAATATCTTTTTCTTCATTTCCTCTTACTCAGTTCTACAGGTTAGTATGACCCTCGTTATTTTCTTATATAAAGGCATGCTTTGAAATTAACTTGCATTATGAAACAATAAGTATGGCATGAATTAAAATTTAATCTTGACCCAGATCCTTTATTTTACTACCAAAATACAGCCATTATTTTCTTACACATTCAGCCAGAATAAAGACTTCAGCTAAAAAAGTAAGATAACCATTGATTGTAGCTGAAGTAAATGTTATTACAGTATTCTACGTAAAACCGATGAAACTGTAGTCTAAAGCCATGCAAATTTCAGTATTTTACAAATACAATCTGTGTGCTGTTTAGAAATGAACGTGTAAAACTGCTTATTTAAAAAAAAAAAACACATCTTCTGTCAATATGAATGTGCATGAAACAGTTTAGAAGGAGTGTGGTCTTTCAGTTTGGAACAGTGTGGCACCCATGAAGGCTAATAGATATTGGAGCTGGTGCAGGTGTATAAGGGGGGGTCACTCAGGCATGGTGAGCTCCAAAACTGCTGTAGCCATGGAGTTTACAAGTCATTGCATGGAATTCCACTCCTGCTGTGCAGAATCTATAAACCGGCTGCAGACGGGTGCAGAAGCAGCCGCGCCTCCCCTTCAGTGAACAGGAGCACGTTGGACAATGCTGTGCCTTGTCTTCTCACAGGTCCTCTCAGACCTCACACTTCCCACAGGTCCAGCACAAAGCAGCAGAGTCACCAGCACAGCGCGGCCCTTTTGTCACACGCTCGTTGTGGTCACTCCTGTGCAGTGCTGAACCCAGACACTGAGCAAGAGTGGTTTGTAAAATGAGTGCTCTTATTTGTACACCCTCACACAATGCACGGTTTCACCTGAGCTTAGTGAAAGTGAAACAATACTCCAGTCAGGCATATCAACAGACATATTATTTCATGAAACTATGACAACCATTCTGCTGTTATGATCACAAACTCAGAATGATTATGATTCTCTTAGCCTTTGTTTAAGTGACATACAAAGACAGAAAGCAAGAATCTGTTGAGTTTTTGTGTGGCCTTGAGAAGGTGTTCTCTAGTTCAGAAGCTCATCTTGTGTCAGAGTGCTGCTATCGTACTGAAGAAATGGAATTCGCCATATGAATTAACACCTCCTCCTTGTGCAACTCTGTTACCTCTTGCTCCCTATCTTCCCTGCCCCCAGGGGTCTGCATTTTCCAGTCACTGACACCTCCATCCCGTTGCGTGCTGCTCTCATCATGGAAATGAGAGAGAGAGAGAGAGAGAGAGAGAGAGAGAGAGAGAGATAGAGAGAGAGAGACAGAGAGAGAGAGAGAGAGAGAGAGAGAGAGAGAGAGAGAGAGAGAGAGAGAGAGAGAGACTGGGGGCAGGAGCTCAACGCCACTATCACACAAGGAGGAGAAGTGGCTGTGGCAGTGAGAAGGAAACTGCTGCATGGAAGGAAGGCAAAGACCTCAGTTGTTGTCAGTCTGCAGCATCAGTCAAACAGACACCAATGCTTCAGCCTCACACAGGCACCACTGCATCACCTGTTGCTGTCACTGAGCTGGTTTTGCATATTCACTAGTCTTAATTAGTCTAATTGTTTCTGTCCAGCCTGCCTGATTTATTGTGTCTGTTCCATTCAGTAACTCTCTGTCAGGTGTAGTGTTTTCTTTTTAACCCTTACAGATACTGTGTCTGTGAATGTAGCTGTTTTCCTGACTCTAACCTGTTAGTGAATGCTCTCTAAATCCTTGATGAGCTTTCATCCCACCTGACTAAGGCAGACCTGACTGTCTCACCCCCATGTTCTGCTCAGACAATCATGATGCTTCATTGTCACCCATTTTGTGCTGACATCATCTCTAAACTAGGACAGATATTACTCCCATTGTTACTCACTTATTTTAAGGGAAAGGCACTGTCTCAACTTTATGCCCTACCAGAGTTGGGGCATATTTGTTCTCTATATTTAAAAAGCATTAAAGCAAAATTACTGTACTAGCATATTGCGCCTTGTATAACTTAACGAGATGGAAGCTGGCTACAAAGATTATTTGAAATGGGAGGAGGGTATACCCAGCGGCTGACAGCACGCAATCTGGCTCCTGTTCCATGAGGCAGGCTACGTTGGCAGTGTTTGGTTTCCTCTCACAGAGCCACCGCAATGCCTACTGTCACCCGGGCACTGAGAGCACCGCCAGTGGAGCTGGGCAAGCAGTGGCTCCCTTCAAGCGTGTCATATTGCCTGACGAAGCCTGCAGCACACAGACCGGAGAGACGCAGGTGGCCGGCAACAGCACACATGCTGTAGAGGAGAGGGTGAGCTCACACTCAACCTCCCAGGGCGGCTCCTACGGCCTTCATCAGAAACTGCAGACAGGGACAAGACTTAAAAAAATAAGACCCTTTTCAGTTATTGAAAATACGTTATGAAGATTGCCTGCAGACATTGGATTTTATACGTATATTTTTTCCATAGCAGTATGTATATCGTATTTATTTACTTTGGTAGGTGGTTATAGGGTACGCTGTGCTGCATGCAAATATCATGAAAATGCACACGTAAGGACAAGCTGATATGGGACTGTGTAAAATAATCTAGTTATTCTGATGCGAACGTCTCCTGCATCTTGGTTGATTTTAGTATTTCTGATCTCTATAATTTTTTACAAACACTGTTTATGCCAAGTTGACTGTAAAATGAGTGGCAATGAATTTTAAATTTCACAGAGAACACAGAAGGTTTTAAACAAAACGTGGCCTTTGTGACATGGCACCATCTGCCTGGATGCATGATGCGTTTCCTGTTAATCCTCTCTTTGGACTGGTTGGTGATACAGACGCACCACAGGGAATCTATACCTTTTGAAATTAATACTAGTTAAAATGAGAAATCATATAATTCATTTTTCTAATTTAAAGACTATGATTTGCAAATGAATGAGGTGTTCCTTTAATTTCGCAGCTGCAAAAGGAAAGATCAGCATGTTATATGTCAAGGCATATAAATCCTTTACCTTGGCCCCGGAATGTCATGCCTAGCAGCCGTGCTCTTAGGAAACACAGATGCTTCCATTAAAATATCAAAAAGGTGTCAGACATGTATTCCGCATGCTGATCAGTAAAAAGCTTAGGAAGGTCATCGAAAAATTTGACCTCAACAACTGCATGCTTAGAAACCCCTCATGCCAGCTGTAGGGGCACCTGACTGCCTTACTAATGACCTGCCCTTGGGGATCTGGCAGTAAGTGTGAGGTGAGGCTCTCCGTGCCCCTACAGCTCACATCTCCTGCCTCTGCCCTCTGTCCGTCACCTGCTATAACAGGGAACCAGAAAGCCAAAAACGTGTGGGTAGAATTTTTAACACAATGTCCTGAGAAAGCGTGTCCTTCGCAGGTTACTCACAAAATAGAAAACTTAAATATGTGAATACATAGTACAATACTAAATGTAAAATATTCACAAACATTTTTGCAAAGGAAATGGCTAGATATATAGATTTCTTGCACATATTTGTTAGACGTATTGAACTAGTGTATTTAGTCATTTTAATAATTGTTAGTTCATTTTTGTAGTTATCTTTAGAATAATGTTGCTTCTTAGTTCATATATACTAAAATGGTATTTGTTTTTTCTAAGGCAAATCATTTAGATTTCAGTACACTACACTACTGGCCAATAGTTTTGAACACCCCTATTTTTCCATTTTTATTGAAATTTACGTAGTTTAATGTCTCGGTGTACTCTGAAAATAAAGCATAGAACAAATAAACAACTGTGCATCCAAAAAAATCATGGAATTGTTTTCTGTAACAAAATGTTATCTACATTTTTGACTCATCAAAGTAGCCACCTTCTGCAAATATAACTGCCAAACACATTCACTCTTCAATGGAAATCAAAAAGTCTTCAGAAAATTCTTACCAACACTGTTGCATAAATTGCCACAAATGTGTTGCACTTGTAGGTTGTTTTGCTTTCAATCATCTGTCTGGTTCTTCCGAAACCAGCTTGATGGGATTTAAGTCTGTGCTGGCCATTCCACAATTTGAAGCCTACCATCTTGTTTTTTTTGTTCTAAGGTACTTTCGACACAGCCTGGAGATATGTTTTGGGTCATTATCTTGCTGTAGGATGAACCCCTGACCAAGTAGGTGTATACCGGAGGCTTTTACATGAAGCTGAAAAATGCTGTGGTTGTAGTTTTGGTTCAGGGTGCAAGTCACTGACTCTGGATCCAGCAAAAGAGCCCGAGACCATCACGCTTCCTCCTTCATGTTTGACAGTTGATGTCACACCCCGAGGAACCATCCTTTTGCTTACTTGACAGCATATAAAAACCCTGTGTGATGAACCGAAGATCTAAAATTTTGATTCATTGGTCCATAAGACCTTCTTCCAGTTTTCAGTCCACTGGCGGTGCTTCATGGACCAGGCAGGCCTGTTTTTCTTATTTTGCCATCTTAGCAATGGCTTTCTTATTGCCACTCGACCTGTCAAACCAGCAGCTCAAAGTCTTCTGTTCACAGTTGAAATTGACACTTGCTTACATCGATCAGTATTAAGCTGTCCTTGAAACAGTTGTGCTGTGAGTCGCCTGTTGACTCTCAGAAACTTTTCTGATTCTCTTGTTGCCAGACCTCTCAGTTTCCTACAATTTCTAAGTGCCTTTTTGCTGGTGTAGGAAACTGTACTCACGGACTCCTTGGCTGTCATTGCAATAAGAAAGACCTATGCTTTCAAGGGTTATAATGATCTGACTTTTCTTTTGATTATTGCAATTGCCTTTATTTAGACAATTTGAGAGCAATATACTACTTCCTGTAGTACAATACTGTCCAAATATTGCTTAAGAGGGTGTAGTAATACATTCTGTTCCAACACTGCTTTTATACCAACGGTAGGAATTATTAGCATAAACTTGTAGCATAAACTTTCAAGGCTTAATTTACTTAAATTGCTGCAGAACAACTGTGAGTTGTTATGCTACTATCTCTTCCCTGAAAAAGGCCGTTTTGTACTGTATAATTCTGAAATGTACATTATTTTTCAGTTTTTGTTAACATTAACTTGTTTTTACCTCTGGAAGTTTACTGCTTACCTTTGTACCGTTTCAGGTTATTCTCTGGACTAAAACTGCTTACATTCCAATAAAACCTGTAAAAATGGGGGCGTTCAAAAACTTCTGTGCTTATGTACATCTCTTATACCACTGTATATTGACCCGCTACGGTTTTTAAATGGTGCTATATATAAAACGTATGCACAAAATACCGAATACGTATTGTGATAGTACAGCTGGTTTTACCATAAGTTTAAACGCATTTCTTTAGTAAATGTTTCCAGTTTATAGGATACAAACTTTCTGCAGGCGGAAACTTTCGTTTTCGTTGTAAAATATCTTATTGCATACACTCGGTTTAATCCAAACCAATCAAGCACCTTGTGTCATTACATCTGCTGATTTATCTGTAGTCTAACGTTTTCATTGTGCGGCTTGATCCCCCTATAATTTACACTGGCACGTTATTTCCTGAACAAGAGAGCCGCAGCGATCCCGCCCCTACGCGTCGTCACCGATTCAAATTGCGAGTGGAGAACTGAGGTGCCACAGCAGCGCTGCCGAAAGCACGGAAACGTGGACTGTCTTTGTTGGGGTTTCGCTTAAACACACTTCACCGGTTTAAGAGATGTGGACAGATATAGGAAAGATCATGTTGATTCACTTGTTTTTGATGGAGCTTCATTTGTCAAAAGGTTGGTTTTCATTTCTGGCGTAATTCAAAGAAATGATGAGTTACACGTATGAATGAAGTCGGTACGGTCCTGGAATACACACTCACTCGTGTTGTGTTGTACCACTGAGTGCCTTTTAACAACTACATAAGATGTAGTAGTACAATGGCTAGGTAGCTGTAGAACATGCCTTCACTTTTGTTTAAATGTTGAGCGTTTGGACTGGGGGCAGTGTCTTGGCTGTTTTACATTTATTTGTATATCTAAACACATTGATCCGTAGAAGCAGATTCACGATTTGTACGAGAGTTGGCGAAACGGGTGTTATGCACAATTTAAGTAAAATGCAACACTGTAACCGACCATATGCGTGCTTTGCTTGTCCGCTGTGGATCTGTTGTATTAATGTAATATATGTAACTTCCGTTCGCTTTTGAATAACGTCGGGAAATTTGTAGCATCTATTTTAAGGTCTTGTGGTCATCTTGTGTTTGATATTTAGACTTGTTCCCGTGCTCTTTGTTAAGTCAGCTGTGTTTCTTTCATTGTAATACAGAGACAAAAACGGATTGCGTTGAAGGTCAGTTTCAGTGTAAAAATGAAAGGTGTATTCCTGTCATCTGGAGGTGTGACGACGACGACGACTGCACAGACAACAGCGACGAAGAAAACTGTCGTAAGTGAACAATCATAATTATTTCGGGGAAAGTTAAATAAATGCAGGCTGACTCCACGGTTTTATTTGGTTTGATGCCACACGTGTAGGTGGGCACACTCGAATCATGGGACAATGTCTGTCTACTCTGCTTGGTACTGTAGCTACGAGCATTTCTTTGTAATAATTTTGCTGATTTCCAGTAATAAAATCGCAAATACAGATTGCTTGTCATCGGGTTTATTGTATTTTCGGCGTGGACAGCTAAGGCGTTCCGTGTCCCGGGCAGCTGTGCTCACGTGTGTCAGCGAATCCAGCGATTCGTTCGCTCACACGGAATCATGTGCAGCAGCAGCAGCATCACCTCTGCTGCCCCCCCCCCCCCCCACGCTTTCATGAGTCAAACTGTAAAACTGCAACTGCTTTTAAGGCTCGGTGTTTAGTATGATCCCAGTTACAGGCTTTTGCCTAATGTTATGCTAGGCCTCGCGCCCTCAAATGATTTTCCAATGAAACAAAATGCACTGTCATAGCAACTTCAGTAACTTTTCACTTCCTTGTGGAATGGGAGTGGATAAGTGTCCAAGTGTAGCGTGTACTATGTGCAGCTATGTAACTGTGAAACTGGCACTTGTTCTAAGCAACTGTAAAACAAGGCTTGCTTTTTGTGTTTATTTGACTTCTTTGCTAAATACTAAAACCTAATAACAATTACTGATATATACTTAATATATTGGCAAGTTGTGCAAAATAATTAAATGGAACTAGGTTTTTATTTTATTGCACAATAAAGGTAAAAGTAACTAGTTCTGAACCTATAAGTAAATATTGCTAGTCAGTTTAGTAATATATTAGCTATTTAATGTATTATGCTTTATAGTAATATATGAACAGTAGTGAACTCTGACAAGAATATTACCGAATACTTGAACATTTGGAATAATAGTTGTTAATATAACAGTTTCCATTTCCCCTACCATTTACCCCTGTTTGTGTGACAGATAGTATCTTTGTCAGCAGTGTTGCATATCTGTGACAACATCAATATGGCCTTGTAATGTACTTATAATGTATATTCTTACTATTTCCTTACTGAAGTAGCACTACTTAAACTTAAAGTTTTATACATTCACCTATTTATTATTAATAAGTAATAAATAAAAATAATATTATTTATTTAATGAAACCAGGTTTGTTTGCATCAAGTTTCCCATACAGTGGTACAACAGACTCACCCTCCCAGTAATCTCTTTACAGGTTCTTGTCCTTATACGCTAAGAAACTTTGTCTCCCTGCCTTTAGAGCACATCATCAAACACCATGAAAGAAGACTAAAACCATTGTGCACTAAGAGCTTAATGTCCAAAGTATTGATCAGGAGTTATTATAAGGCTGCGTACTTCAGCGGTTATTGCATATCTGCATAGCCTTTCAGTGTGAAACATCTCCTGCGGTGGCAGGTAAAGGATCCGGCGGGTCTGTGTGGAGTAATTCCAGTAAGTGTGGCACGTGAACTCTTAAGCTTTTGTGGTTTTTCCACGTTGAACATTTTTCCTCTTGTTTTCCTGTGCTTGTCGGGACACGGGTGATGTTGTCTTGTAGCAGTTTGGCTAAAGTGCTTTATTTTTTTCGAGCAGTTGGGAGTCTTGTCACACACTCGGTGCTGTTCCTGTCTCTTTGGAGATTACCCGGTCCTGATCCGCAAGATGAATTTGAATAATTCCTTGAAGATTGTCCTTTGTGTTACTCACCCCCCTCTGGCGTCGTTCACCGGAGCACCGGGGATTCCTGTCTGGTTGCCTATAGAGACCGGGGTGCTAACACCCCCTTTTTCCCCTTTATAAGATCTTAGTGCTTTATGTGAGATGAAGTGGGATGTTTTTTTTTCAGGGGCTGGACAGAAGAGTGTAAACAGAGCTGAATTAAAGGGCCTGGAACTCAACTGTAAAGGAACAGTCTTAGAAAACATGTTGTTGTAACGTGACTGTTTTAAGTTGCTGAATGCACCTCAATCTATTATGGAGCGATGGATCTTTCTAAAGTTCTCCAAGTTTCAGGTGTCATAGTCACTTTTCCATTGTACTTATTTTACTTTGTATTATTCTTACATGGCCAAGGTTTTTTCCCCTCTTTGGTTCTATCTGACACCTCTATCAGACAGAGAAATGAGATTTTGATTATTCTTGTGCTGCAAGTGTTTATCTGTAATTTCAGTGAGATTTTCAATGTGTATTGAAAATAAGAATTTTTGTCGGTGCCTCCTCACATATTTGTATGGCTTCCACAACGTCCATCATGTGCTTTGGCTGTGCTGCCTAGAAAGCACAACAAGTTCTGTCCCGAAGCCTAATTTAGTCTCAGCTAAGGCTCTATAGAGGAGGTATGAAAATGGATTTTATGGATTTTACATTTTAGGGTAAAAGTGAAGACGGGGAATACAGCAGCAGACATAACTGCCACTGTTGTAAGGTATTTGCTGGCACATTATAGAAGTCAGAACAAAACTGCTCCTCTGTTCCTTTTTTGCCATTTTAGTGGTGTGACAGAAGTATGCTGTCCTCATGACCTATAACATGTTCTGTGCTGCCTCACACAGACAGATGGGATGACCCTAATTCCTAACACATTTTATAATTTAAATGACACTGTTGATTTTTAAATGCAATATTGGGGGCATATGTAGTAAAACATGGTTTGGGTATATTTATTTTTGCAACCCTCCTGTCCCCTGTGGGCTGGGGTGGTGGTGCAGCTAAGACTGGGGTCAATGTCTACTTCTGATGTAACCCTCAGAGTCACTAAGGCCTTGTTTGATCCCTGGCATGAAACACTGAATAGAATGCAGGTGTGAACTCTTTGTGTTGTATTTCTTGTGTTTTTACAATTGACCATGGCCTCTAAGCATGTGAAGAGTGGTACTCCAGAATGAGCAGCATAAGGTGCTCACTGAGGAACAGTCATCGGAGGAAGATGAAAGGGAGGAGATTAGAAGTGGTGTTAAAAGCCGTCATAGAAAAATGGAATGAGTGCTAGGATTTCTTTGAGAAGAACCATCCCGACAAAACTGTTTCGAACAGTGTTGAACATGATGAATGATCACGTCGTCTCTCATTTCCGTAAAGTTTTGATGCGCAGAAAAAGACAAGTTAAATTAGATTGGTTTTTGGTGTAGTTTGGTACACCACCAGGTTTTTAGATTTATTTTCTACTATTAAACTGTGTATTATTTTGTATAATTAAGGATTTTTCAAACTTTGATTATTTTTTTTCTGTACTTAAAACAAAACAAAAAAAAAATGTTTACAGCAAATGGTTCGTAGGGGTCTAGAACGGACTCGTGCAATGTTAGTTTTCTGTATTGTTCAAGGTTTTCTCAGTGTTATTCAAGGTTTTTACATTTAGTTTACCATTACACTGCGCATTCTGTGGTTTAATAAACTACTTTTGTGCTTAATCTTTAAAAAAAAAAAAAAAAAACTATTTACATACAGATAGTAGTAGGAGTCTGGAACGGATTAATTGTATTTACATGCAATCCAATGGGGACATTAGGTCCAGGTCACGACCAAATCAGGTTGCGACCAGAGTTTTGGAACGAATTGTGGTCGTGACCAGAGGTACCACTGTATGTGGTTGCAGGTTAATTCTGTGAGTTGAGCTTAACGTGCACATGAGCACTAAAATGAAAAGACATCCGTCAGACCCACTGTATCTTTGATTCAAGTGCTGCTGAGTATCATTAAGGCCTGTATCAGAGCTTCCAGTATCTTTGAGAATACTGCTGTAGTTTTAGTGGTTTGCTTGTAGACAAATTAATTTTTCTAGGTCAGGCTGTTTGAAGGCACGTGTGTAGAGAGCCTGAGGTTTAAGAGGAGTTTTGTGGCTGTGTTAAAACTCAAGGTTTTGTGCTAACATTGAAGGTACTGCTGTATATAGGAGTCAGGGTGAGTGTAATCCATTTGTAGGTCGTTTCAGCTGGCGAGCAAATGCTGGTATCGATGTGTCAGTTTTGCTGTCGCTGTGGAAATCCAGCACTCTGTCTCTCTGTAGTTTGGTGGTGGCGATCTGAAAGGTCATTATGCTCTTGAAGGCTTCCTGAACTGAATCCGGGATCCGGCTTTGCTCTTTTTTTTTTTTTTTTAAAGTGAGAGAGTTTTAGTACCCTCAAGCTGTGGCACATTCATCAAGCTGAAGTCTCTCCTGTGCCCCTGCACCGCCCCCTGGCCCCGTTCGCCGCCTCACTCCAGCTTGGCCAACTGAAAGACGCATGACCATGCAGACCCCAGGCAGCACCTTGGGCTCTGCGTTTCTCCGTTTGGTGATTGATGACGTGTTTGGTGTGAACAAGAGGTCAGCCTTCCTGGTATTTAATAGGCTGCCTCTGTGACATAGGGAGCCTCTTCTTTCATGGCAATGTGGGCCAGGCAGGCAGCTGTACCAGGGAGGGAGCCGCAGGTGGGCGCGGACGAGGCCTGTGCACATCCCTGTGCCGGGGCAGGTTGGACAGTTATGGAAGCATTTGTCCTTATTTCCTGTTAATGGGCCACTGATATGCTGGGAGGAGATGTTCACTGGTGTTGGGTATGGGCAGGTGGTTCATCTGCCACTACCTGGGGAGAGAACAGGCTTCGTGGAGCTTTCTAGCCGTCAGTAATGAGGTTGGAGCCTTTGAATAGATCCATGTCAAAACATTTAAAATAGCATAGCCTGAAACCACGATTGAACTGGGAACACATCCTCTTTCGCACCGCATTACCTGGCAGGGTGACAGCATGTCATCCTTTCGTGGATTAGGAAACATCTAAATTTGACTCGTGTTTATTTGCATTCCTTTAATAGTTTTTTCCCTTTTACCACTTGTCGTTCACTCGGTGAATTTTGGCATGCACCCATACTTCAACGTTCATTTAGTACCCAGGTCAGATAATAACAAGGCATTTAAATATCGTTTTTTTTTTTTTTTTTTTTTCCTTAGTCACTAAATGCTAACTCTTTATGTTGTTGCCATTTCATTTTTTGATATTCTGTAATGGAACCTCCAACCTACACACAATTTAATGATAAAAGGAATTTGTGTTTGGAATCAGTATGGTTCCTAAAATAGATATGACATTTTCTCATCACTATTGTATAACAATTACAATTAAGTAGCTCACATACACTATTTATAGTAGTCTTTTTGAATATGTAACAATTTTATAATTTATTCATTATTAGAATCTAATTAGAATTTAAATTATTCCTGTTTGCCCAATAATCTGATTAAATTGTGAATGTTGCTGAAAGTTTTTTTTTTTTTTTTCTCTCTCCCCACTGTGGAGCGTTTTTGGGTGTGTGTGATGTTTGTGTTTTTGGGTAGAGTGCGTGATAGTGTCATCCCTAAAGCTGCATTTCCATGTCCAGTAATTGCTCTTCACCTTTTTGTCCTTGAGCGCCGGTGAGGAGCTGAGGGTTTCTGACAGTTTGACCCTCGGTGAGGAGATTCCGTGGTGCCATATGGCACTGCCGTTGGGGCTGTAAAGAGCATGTCTCAGCGCTTTTGGTGGCGTGCTCCCATTGAGGAACACTCTGTACTCTGAGGCTGGTGATTATAAAGCGCAGCACGTCTGATTTTCATGTGTCTTTGAAAAGTGTCACCGAGTGTTCAGGGGAACCGCTTGGGACCACTTGAGGGCCTATACGGAGAAGGAAATGAGGACCTGAGGAGAACCACCACTACCCCCCACATGATCTCTGTTTTTGGTGTTTTTACCTCCCCTTTTGTCTTTATAGTCTTCTGGAAGACCCCCTAAACCCCAGCTTCTGTTACAGTCTGCCTTTAGTCTACTTTCACTACGCTTTGTTCCTTCTGTTTTGCCCTGGCCTTTTAGGCAGCTTCAGATAGACAGATGAGCTCCTTTATATTCATGTGTGTGTGCAGCTCTCCTGTTTGTAAACACTCAGACGCCTCCTCAGTGGAGCTCTCTGCACCCAGCTTAGTTTATACAAAAAAAGGCCCCTGTTCTTGCCTGATGGAGAGTGGATTTCGGGCAGGGGGGAGTGCTGGAAGCCTGCTGTTGATATCTATGTATTTTGAGTCTGAGTCTGTGAGTCTGATAACACCTGTGTTTCATTTCTGCTATTGAGTCATTTATAATGAACATTCTGAAAACCATGTTAAGTATTTATAAGCCATTTATGGTCCACTTGTACACCCTCACCTTTTTGGGTTCAGGGTTCTTATCTAGGGCCCAGTCAGGACTGTAGCACTTCTGATGTAGCACTTTAGCAGAAGAGTAGGGCTCACCTTCTCCTTTAAAAAGAGAAGTTGCAGTTGTTTTTTCCCCCCACCAAGTAACAATGTTGTACATTTCAGTTTTTAGAGCCGCCTACTTTACCCGCTGATGGCGAACATGTTATGCAATAGATTCTGTGGGCCATTTTTTGTCCGTCAGGGTGCAGAAGACGCACAGAGTACACAGAGTACCAGCTGTCATGAAGTGCCCTTTGAATGTCTGTGTGATTCCATCGCCCGTGTCTCTCCCTCGTTCCTCTTGTTCGTCCTTCTGCCTCCCCCCTCAGCGGGTGTTGTAGGAGGACGAGCTCATCACTGTGCTAGAACTCTTGCTGTCAGCATAGGCAGTTTTTATTTATTTATTCCCCCCCCCCACACACATTATAATGCATTGGAGATTGTAGTAGAATGCAGTGTATTGTCAGAGGAAAAGGATTTTTCAGATATCGTATGCCTGTATATTTATTGGAGTACATCATGTAAGTGTAATACAGCGATTCATTGACTTTGAAAAATCTTGTTTTCATCTGTACCTCAGATGACTGCGAAACGTTCCGCTGTGCAAATGTGTTTCGGAAGGCGTCTTTAAAAGCTGTGTGACGCAGCATACAGAAGCTCGCTGACTGGGACCTCTGTCTCCACCGTGGCCACAGTCCTCTGTCTGCAGCCTAAATTCGTTACCCCTGTATGGTTTGTGATACTTTTGGTGCTTAAGCCTCCACCCCATCCCCAGAGAGCCCTGGCCCTGAGTGAAAGGCATCATTTACACTCTGCTTGAAGTTGTGTCTTTGTTGTCAGAGGTTGATGTGGTGCTTTCCTCCTCCAACAATGTTTGATCCCTGGCATGAAACACTGAATAGAATGCAGGTGCGACGGGCTCAGTGCGGGGCAGCTCCTGGGTTTAATGTTTTATTCACGGATGATGAAACTTTTATGTCATAGTGTGTCTGTGTGTGTGTTTATATGCCTTTTTAATATCTGCTCCTGTATGGGTCATTTTGGCTGTGACTCTGATTGAACATGTGGCTCTTCCTGTAGGAGCTTTGAATTTATGGTGGTTATTGGTGTGGTATGATACCGCCACACACGCCATTCCATGGTTCTGGACTGCTGCAGTTGTGAGACGGAGGTCAGGCGTACACTTGAGACCTCCCGTAACCTTTGCAAGTATAGGGAAGTGGGGGTGGACAGGGATCAGGCCAGCACGGCTCATGGCTGCTTATGGTGTGATCCATCAGCAACCCATTTAATGAAACATCATCCTGGGTGATGGATGTGGGGGGGATGAAGCTGGTGCTGGGGAAATTGATGCACTCCTTGTGGTTTGGGCCGTTGCTGTCTACATGGGACCTGGTCTGATTGCTTTCCTCTGTGAAACAGGTTGTGTGTGTGTGTGTGTGTGTGTGTGTGTGTGTGTGTGTGTGTGTGTGTGTGTACAAGAGCGTCAGAGCAAGGCTCCGGACTGAGCTGATTCAGGGCTTCTGACTGCTGACTTTATTTTTATATTTCTGTTGTCATATAGTGGGTTTTAGTGAAAGTGTGGAAGCTTTTACTTCCTGGTCCAAATGTGGGAGAAAATGCAGCTATGACTGGATTCATCACAGTTCCTGTCCTGTGACTATCTGCCTGTCTTCCTGTATGTTGTGTAACCAAGAACATTTTATTGTTGGGTTCTGTCAGGTGTTGACTTTGTCATTTTATGACAGTAAGGCAGTGAGCAGTGTTTTTTCCCTCCTCAGCAAATGTGCAAATATTTATTCAAAGTTTGAAGGAAAGTGTTTGGGGCTGGTGTGCTTGCTCTGTGAACAGGACAGAGCAGCCTAAATGCATGACTTTTAAAAGGTAATTTAGAGTGTTTGAATGACTGCACAGAGGCCTTGTTCGTCATATTTCAGAATAGAAACACATTTTAATCAGTTTTATAGAAGTCCGCAAAATGCTCCTGGTGGGAATTGTTTGCGAAAAGCTATGTACATAACATTTTATAAACTTATAATTTTTAAATTTGCCTTCATATTACATTCTCCTGGGAATGATTAGTGACTCATTTTGCATTCAGCACTGGCTTTCTTGAAGGCCAACACTGTGTAATCCTTATGTTATCTGAATTTGGCTTTTTGTTCTGTGTGGTGTTACTACAAACAACAAATTAAAATGAAAGGTGCTTTCTGTGCAATATTTTTCTTTTTTTGTAGAACTGCAAGGATAATAAATCTTTATTAGGAATTATCAGGTAACACTTGTGCCAGCATTAAGTAAATTGTGCAGGAAATTGGATTAACAGATATAAATTATTGATGTTGTGTTTAACTTACAGTTGGCTATTAAATGGCGCTACACAGAGAGATTATAAACCTCACATCTGTTCATACATTTATTTATCAGGGAAAGGGTCGATGAGTGTGAGAAGTTAGCTGAGTGGGAGGTCTCTGCGGATGCTGATGGAATGACAGCACTTAAAAGGGCGTGTGTCATCCTGCATTTTGCAGGGGGGAGAGGGATGTTCCCCAGCACTAGTGACAAAGTGGGTTCCTGGCTGCTGGTTTTTGCAGAGAGAGCACGGCTTGCTCGTTTTGGCTTGACCGTGACGCAAGGCCCATCCCAGGAAGCGCAGCGCACATGGCAGGGTGCAGCCTGAATGGGTGCTCCTCCGGAAACCCTTGTGTCGGCACATTCACATGCTAATGGGCAATTTTTAGTCTCACGCTTGCAGCAAATGCATGGTTTTGGACTGCAGTGCCTAGAGGAAACCCACGTGAACACAGAGAACAGGCGCTACAGCTGTAGAGTTGTGCAGCCACAACCACGTCCAGCACAGAGCGTCTGTGACATGGTTTAAATGCACATCATGAACAACACCATGGTGTCAGGCCTGTGTGCAAAAGGAGACTTTTGTGGTTAAGTAAATAGAAAGAGTGCTGAAATCCATTGGAGGCATCTCACTGGGGGGAAGGACACTGCTGCAGTGGCTAGGGTTAGGGTTGTGTGTGTGTGTGTGTGTGTGTGTGTGTGTGTGTGTGTGTGTGTGTTAGCTCTGACAAACAAACATGCAAAGAAAGTTTGCATGTTTGTCAGAGCTTTGTTTGCTTGTGTGTTTTTTTTTTTTTTGTCAGAGGTTTGTGTGTGTGTGCGTGTGTATATATTATTATTATTATTATTATTATTATTATTATTATTATATATACCTGTATACTTGTTTGCTTGCTTGCATCTTGGACAAAGGGTGAAGCTGAAAGACTGCCGAGCTGTTGTCTGGTCCTTGGTGGAGGCCTGGCATTAGATGGCCTACGCTGGTGCTTTCCGTTAACACTTGATATTGCTGCACTACTTCACTGCTTTCGCTGATGAGGATTTGGTAACCACTTATTGAATTTACTCCCATACAGGGAAGAAGGGCAGTTTCTTGTGCACAGTTTTAAGACTTGAATCCATTCTCTACTGTGTGAGTCTCAAATCCATCTGTGATCTAACAGTAGTAGCAGAATTGTAGCTGTGGTCAGATCTGAGATTTTATACAAAGCCATTGCCATCTCTTTGGCTGTTAGCTTCAAACCCATATGGCAGTCTGTAAAAGCCAATGGCAGGAATTTCGTGTTTGATGCTGCTGAAATCATTAGGCTTGAACTCAGGGTTTCTAATGGTGTTCACTGCGTATGGCAGCCTACTCACCTATTCCCTTTGTGTGCAGGGACTGGACTGGTATATGGGCACTTTCAGAGCCCTCAGCCACAAGCCCCAAAGCTGTGTATGGCATGGCCTCTACCCATTCCAGCTTGTTTGGCACCTTGGTAAAAGGGTTTGACAGCTTGATGTGAAAACTCGTTTGTGGTGATTATGGAGATCAAAAGGAGTATGAGTTTTGAGACGAAAGTGAGAATTCCTCTGGATTAGAAAGGGTATTCTGTCAACTTGCATATTCTTCATGTTGCTAGCAAATGTCCTGTATCCATTTGAAATTTCAAATCGATGAAAGTAACGGTGTCTCAAAGAGCAATGTTTGTGTGTGTGAGTGAAAACTTATGTATGAAACCACAGTGCCCCTGTCATGATCCCAGGACCAGTATGAAGTGAAACTGTAATCCGTATTGCTGGTAATATGCTGAAATGAGTGCTTCCTTGTCAGACTAATTGCCTAATTATGTAATGACCTACTAATCCTCATAGATAGGGAAGCCCAGCTGCTGTGATGATAGACTGATTATCACATGTTCAATAATATCTTAAAAGAAGATAATCTCTGATGGTGGCAAATCACTGACAAAATGGTAGTGATGATGGAGATTTTTGATAGTGGGACAGGATGAATGCTTTTTCGCTGAGTTATGTTTAGGGTGTTTTTGTGCTCCCCTTTTGCAGTACTTTGTGGTACTGTCCTTCTCTTTTGTGAGCATTTTTTTTGTTTTTTTTTTTTTTTTTTTTTTTTTTTTTTTTTTTTTACCCTCAGTATGAGTGATGACTACTGCATGCATTCGGAAGATGTAATGTGCCACTTCTCCTTGGATATTGTGTTAGTGATTCTATAAGGTCGTTAATTTGTAGGTGTTTTTCATGACAAATGAGGAAGTTAACGAATTTATGTAGCCTGGCTGGTGAGCAGAGCAGGTTCCTGCGTGTGGCCACAAGGGATTGGGCATCCCTGGCTCCACATTAAGAGTACAGATGAGCACAGGGATGGAGAGGAGAGTTGTGGGTGTGACCATGGTAACCACACAGAGCACACAGGATTGTGGCAAGTCCTCATTACTCTTCTCCAGCTCCATATAATCTCCTGCTTGCCCTTCCTTTAGTTTAATAATTGCTGTTTCTTGTACACGGTGATGGAAAACTAGACTCTTGTGTCTGGCTTGTTAAAATGTTACTCGTAGCGTAAGTGGGAAGGCAGCTATGTGCTGTTGCGTGTACCAGAACAAAAGAACATCCTTGTTTCTTGTGCTGGTCCCTTTTTACCATCAGCAGTTTCCTTATTTCAAAGAGAAGAGCGGGGAGGGAGGGGGACTGTGGTTTTCATGTGGGCTATCATTTTAACAAAACCGTGTGAGGTGTACAGAGGGGCCTGCAGAAGAAAAGCCATTTTATAGCTATTTTAAGCAACCGCTCTGACTGTGTACACGTGGGCGACTGGTTAAAGAGTTCTGGGCAACTTTTGGTAAAATAGTTGGAATGTTTAATTTGGTACAGCAGACTCATGGGGACAGGTTGATCCATGGCGGACTGAATCACACCTTTCTCCTGTCCAGATGTACTCTGATTAAAATATGATCTTCACTGGAAATGTGTAAAACCTGGGGTGAAGTGGCAATAAGAAGAGTGAGAAAAGCCTTATGGGGGGAGGGGTGTGGCATGTCGGGGAGTTCACAAGGCTCATCTGATGGACCTTTTGTTCCTCATTTATGTGACATTGATTCATTGTGCCTTGCTGCGCTGTTTCACTCTGCTGTATTGGATGTTTAAAATGAAATGTGGGCATGCTGAAATAATACCATTGCATTGTGAAAGAAACATGAAAGATGGCCTTGATGAACTGTTCTACTCTGATATGGAGCTGAGCTGAGCTGAGCTAAACTGAAGTTAGCAGGTGGCATTTGTAACGGTGTTGTTGTACCCAGAGAACAGCACCAAACCTGGATAGCTTCAGTGACTGTCATGGTCCTTAAATGGTTCTGATGTAAAATGGTAAACTGAGTTTGCAGAACACATGTGTAGAAGACAAGTGTGTTGGCTAAGTGGTGACCACCACCGCTTTTTTTATGCTAAAATGTCCTGCTGTCCATTCCCTCCACCACCCCCTGGGACACACTTTGGAAATTGTTGTTTGCATCCGCACCCCATGAAAATCATTGGCCACCCCTTGGAAACCCCACTGAAAAATGTCTGTTTCTGTCACCAAGTACTTGATGGAGTAGGGAGACTTTTCACATAGGTGTGCATTTATTATAGAGTGCTTTTTATAACTAATATATATATATATATATATTTTCTAGAAGCTTTTATAGCCCTTTATATTGTAGTTTAATACACTCTTCATGGGCCCCTGTTGTGAGGATTTTAAATACAAACATGCTTTCAGTTTTTTTTTTTTTTTTTTTTTTAGTGAGCACTGTAAATGGCATATTTAAATTGCCGTTGGTAGAGTAATGAAAGCGTTGATGAAGTTATGTTGTATTAGGAGGTGTGTGGTTTTTTT
>JABJVR010020127.1:0-39493 GCA_025773905.1 Chitala chitala
CCCCTGGAAGAGCTGGAGGAGGTGTCTGGGGAGAGGGAAGTCTGGAGGTCACTTCTTAGACTGCTGCCCCCATGACCTGGCCCTGGATAAGTGGCAGAAAAAGGATGGATGATGGATGGATGGATATGTCAACCACTGGCTTCAAAATTCAGCAGTGATTTATTACTTTTAACCACACAGCATAAACAATATTGCTAAGTACATCACAAAAAAAAAACTTACAGGGGCTTGTGTAAACTATGCTGAAACGTCAAGGTCTAGGTCAGAACATAAAACTGAGGGGGCATCCCTGATATTGGCTGGCAGACATTGTATTGCTCTAGCTGAGGGCTTTACTGGAAACAGTTTCATGTACTTACTGTAGCAGTTACCAGGACTTCCCTGCACCCTGATCAGAACATCAATTCCAAATGACACACATTAATCTAAGCAGTTAAATGAGCTTGCTCAGGCAGTACATTTTAAATTGAGTGTATTTAATATACTTTTATTCAATCAATGTATCTTACAAAGTTGCAAGACAGAAGGGGTGTTTTTGGGAATCCCAGGGGATCCAGAGGTTCTTGTATATCTAAATGATGATAAACCACTCTTTCTCATTCTTTGAACTGGTGTAAATACACATTTGGTCTTTGTTTCAGTCATGTGACCTGATAGCCTGTGCCATTCATTATGCAATTGTACTATTTGTCCTTTCTTTCCTTTGACTGTAGTGTGTACATTTTTTTTTTAAATAAGAACATTTGGTTTACTATCACTCACTGTGATGTGACTGTCTGTTGGCCCTGCCCAAAATACCTCCCATGATGCTCTGCTGATATTTCAGCACATTTGTACATCTGAAACAAAAAGGCTTTCCAAGAAGACTCACAGTTCTACCTATAGCTACCAATTTCACAGGCAATTACTAGAGAACTGATTTTAGAACATTTATTGTGTCTGTCTCTATATCTGCCTGCCATCAGTCAAAAAACCCTTCAAGCATCCAGCTATTTAGGTGGACATGAAAACACACTAGCTGTAGGTAGTGGAATTACTTATATAGATTAGATGTGTACCTTTCATACAACCAAAAAATGTCATTACGAACATTGTTATAAATATATCACTAAAAGATTTTCTAAAATATCACATCACCCCATTACATTAAAGAACTGTGAACTATTTATACCTGTGTTTCTTTTCCCTTGGTTGGTTTATCATTGCACACATTTTCAAAAACAACTGAGCAACAGAAAAATTACGCAATAGCCACTTCAGCAGGAACAAGAGCAGGATTAGGAATGCAGAACGAGCCTTAACATCCATAAAAAACAACACAGTATCCCATTACATGTTGACAGTGGCCAAATGAAACATCGTGTGACTTTTGTTATCATGTTTGGTTTTTCCAGTAAGGGCTATCGTGACCTTGTAAACACCACAATAACTGAAAACATGTATGGGTATTAATAGGATAAACCACTAAGGCACAATACTTGTGTTCTGTGTCTGACTTCAGCAGTTTTCAGCAGTTTTCAAGTACTTTGAAACAGTGTAAGTGAGGTGGAAGTAAATATTTACCCTTAAAGCTACAGTTGTCCATCTAGCCAGTGGTTAAAGGGTGGTAAAGGCGACACAGGGAATGTACTAAACCTCCTAAATAAGAAGAAACGACTTTGATTTTGACAATAGAAACTGGGGTGAGGCTAACCTTGTGTGTCAGGGAGCGTGCATGAAAACGGCCAAGTTTTGGCTGTCCAGTGTGTGGAGTCTGGGAAGGGAGCTGAAACTCGACCTTCAACCTAACGCTAATGAGCTGGAGGAGGAAGATCAGGTCAAAAGTCAACAAACGGGAAGAAAAGGACAACACAACTGGCAGCTGTCGGCCCTTTATGGATAATCGGCGATGACAGGTGACTCCCACGTCCGTTTCAGAGAAATCTGCCCTGTGGCTTGCTCGCGCTGTCCCCTTGGCTGTCTCAATTGACCTCTCAGTGTGAACTTGCACAAAATACATGCACACATACACACATGTGCTTTGTGCAACTGAGGCTGTGGATTTACAAGAAGCCCAGATTGCTAACGCAATCATTATGAACCTGGAGTCCATGACAAGCCTGATTTATGATTCTTCAGACAGAACTGAAGTTTAACATCCTCAAATGTCCCAAACTGCAACTAATGTAGAAGACATAAGGACACGTTAAATCCAAGGAATATGTAGACTGAGAAGCCAACAACAAGACCACCAATGTGCCTTGGTGTGCATGAGCAGTTAAGCGCTTAGACAGGGATCCAAGATCAACTCACGTTCTCACTTTTTCCAAAATGAGCTAACACCACAACATCCCACAAATCAAACCTAAGATGAAATGAGGGAAAACACAGCAATGCGTGTCAGCATATACATGACAAGCTGTGCAACATTCTGCTGACCACATTAACTGAGGTGCTTCATTACGCTGTTAAGACGACATTTTTCAAACCTGGCCTGTCATTAAAGACAACAGGAGAAGGGATGAAGATTGCAGGTCTGAAACAAACAGAATAAATGGAAGCAACCACATTTCCACCATGACTGTCAAATAGTTGCAATTAACTCACACCCAACTGCGAACAGCAGCCCTCCATAGAACATGACACAAGCCCTGCTTCCTGCCACAAACAGTACCAGTCTCTGAACTCTTATCTCTAACTGTGATTCAAAAGCCTCAGCAGTGTAAGTAAGATTCTAGATTACTCAGCATTACAGCTTTGTCCAAATGTGGCATCTGCTGAAGACATTCTCATCAGTACATAGCCATCGATGCTTCTGCAGCTCTGGTTTAGTCTCATGGGGTGTGACTGGCAGCAGAAAGCCAAGCCACAAAACCGGTGCCATTCTGGAGCTCTCCACCCTTGCTCTGTTTGCCGAACAACTCAGAAGACATGTCATGTCTAATTAGCCCTCAGGACCATACTTCTTTCCCTGGCTGATTACCACTATGTGGCAAGCTGTCATTAACCACCATGTGCGCATGTCTGACGTCTACTTGACGCCCTGAGGATGTGGGCAGGTGGCACCCAGGTAATGTCCAAGCATCATATACTCTTTAACCACCCAATCTCCCACTGCATCCCAGACTGTATATTCTCATGCATAACTATAATAAGTACTTTATTATTCTTCCCAGCTTCCCTTAACCTCACCAGGTTCCATGCTACTGATTCGCAAAGACCTTGAATTGTCAGTGGTACACCTGTAATTTAGAAATTTTCTAGACAGGAGAAAATGCACAACACATAAATGCTCATGTACTAAACACACAGACCTATTCATTTAAATGGGAAGAATTTAAGATGAGAACAGAATGTGACATATAAGATAACCTGATATAATTGTTTGGAAGGCCAAAGCGGAAAACAAACAGGGCAATGAGAGTGTACATGTTTTTTTTCCCTTTTCCTGTCATGTGGAAGCTTAGCTGGTGACCTCTCACCCTGTCAAAGGGACCAGCTCCGAAGCTCGTGTCTTCCTCTTTATTATCAGTGTGCTTCAGACTAGCCTCTCTGTTGTGCCCGCAGAGACAAAGGGGCTTACAGGAAGCAGCCATCTGCCAGGGGTCAAAAGTCAGAGTGGCAGTGCTGCTCAGACTCCACCCACAAGGCACATGAGCTGAAATACCACAACTGTGTGAGCACCAGTGAAAGACAGGCTGTAACAGGGGAAAAGCTAACTTTTGAGGACAGGCATGTCTTTATTTTACTTCCTCCATCTCAACATCTGTTTGCAGTCTGTCTACAAACTGTTACCTGCTGGGCATTCTAACAAGCCATTTGTGATGCCTGAGTCAGTTTTTTTTTTTTTTTTTACTTTTTACTTGTGCTCGCTCAATCCGGCAACAACAGCCTGTCTGAACTCGACTGACCCGTTTTCATGCATGGACCTGGAACTGGAACCTGAGCTGCCAACCTGCAAAAAATATACACACAACACACATGGACTGTGGAAATTCAAATGTGTTATTTTTTTTTAAGTAATCTGGTGACTCAATGGGTAGAGCATTAGGCAAGGAGGTGGAAGTTGCTGGGTCCCTAGTTCAAATCCCAGCCCAGCCAGCTGTGTCCTTGAGCAAGATGCTCAGCGCCTGCTCCCTGGACACCATGTATGGCTGCTCACTGCTCCCCCCAGGGGGGATGGATTAAATGCAGAGGACAAACATACTTGGCCATAAACATGATTCCCCTTCCCTCTTATTTGATTCTCACTGTCTAGCACTCATGTAAATATGTACTGTATAAGTTGGGAAATTCTGACTTTAAAAATAAGCTGTAATAATAGGGTCAACTTACTCAATGGTCAATATAATTTCCCTAACATACAGACATAGATTATTGGTTATAAAGCATATATACTGAATGTGGCCCATGATGAGTCAATGGGTTGGACCAGGAATGACTTTCACGAACATGCATGTGCACAAAATACTGCTAATGGTTAACAATTAAATTTCTGTGAAATAAAATGTTGATTTAAATAAAAAAATTAAGAAAACTTTTTGGTGAAATTTATTTGGCGCAATATTGTAGTTACTAATGTTTCAAAAATATTTATATTGTGCAGATTATTTATGATGTTTAGTTTAGCATTAAGCTTAATATTATCTTCGTTGTTGTGTAGTAAGTCAAAAAAACAATAATTGTAGCAGAATTGTATATTTGATTTAAAGCAAATGAGTTGCAGATTCCAGTCAGCACCTCAACCAATGACAAAGCTTGGAGCTTCTTGATTGGTTCTTAAACTTTTATGCAATTTTAAGGTAATATTCCTAGCTATTTCATTAAATACTGCTTGTATAGTACAACTAGTGCTTAGGAAATTAAGTTATGTATGTTATTGAGGGTGATTGGTTACCATGTTTGCTTGGCCACAATAAAGTTTTGCCTTTGGATTTTACAGTTTATATCACACTTAGCTACTTTAGCCCCAAATACTGCACTAAACTTATTCGGAAAATCAACTTACACACAAGTATATACAGTACATTAGGAGCCTATATACAGTAGAGTAGAAAAAGCAATGTTAACCCCATGAGTTAACTGAAGTGCATGTCTCCAACAATAAAACCTCATGAAGTCATGAATCTGAATTGGTACCACAACAGAAACATTCTACTCTGGCTTCAAGCATTAATAACAGATAGTTACAATGTGTTTAATGACTATGTTTACTGGATACTGAGAATATGGTTAGTTTTTTTTTTATAGAAGATATAATTTCTGTATGGGCAGCAATTTATAACCAATTATCTTGACCTTTTCAGCTACGCAGTTCAAAAAGAGTACAATGTATTTGTTAGTATTTATTGGTTAAAGTACTTGAAATTCAGCTTGACCAACAGGTCTACGTTTTATGGTACTGTTTATCACACAAAATAAGACCATCAGACAGTAGAGAGTCCACACAATACCAGTCAAGGCGCTAACCCCAGGACTAGTCATAAGTAAACCCAAACACTGAAGTGTACTGTTGGTCATGGTATCCGGACTGTTTGCAGCTGCAATCACAGTTTTGTTAGCCCTAGACACACAGAGCTCAACATCTGCAAATGTTTAAGTCTGTGAGTTTGGCATTGCCATGCAAGGTAAAGGGGAAAACCACAGTGTGGTGCTAGGATATCAAAAAGACGGTTCAGTACAAAAAAGGTATTAAAAATGCAGAGGTCCTGAAGTTAGTCTTAGTACAGGCACAACAAACTGAAAGCAATATGCAAGTGTTTTTTTTTTGCTTTTTTAGTTTAATATTTTACTGAAGGAAATCAGGCATCACCTTTCTGTTTCTTAGCTGCTTTTTATGGATACCTGGACTTTTACTCAGTTGTTCAGTTTTCTAACCCATTTTACCTTATCCTGCTGTTTATCTTCCTCATTTCATACTATAGGCCATGCAATGATTCTCAGCAGCACCAACAATTAGAGCCGATGGAAAAGTAAAACACAGTACATGTGGAAAATGGAAACCATGGCCCATTTGTGCCACGGATGGGCGGGGCCTAAGGCAGGTGTGTGTCTGAGTGAGCCTGAGCAAGGTGTGGGCTTTACACCGCTCTGCCCAAATGCCATGCAGGAAGAGGTATAAGTGTGCACATGAGTTTGCCTGCATCTGTATGACCTGTATGTATGAACAAATGCACAGGTGGCTGGTTGGGTGAATCTGTTGGAAACAGGCTGCTATGGGACTTTTAGTCCAAAGGCATAAATTTCCCCAGAACACACTGAACTGACTCAATCCACCTTAGTGCTTTGTCAGAGAAAAAAATCCTCAATTACTGCCTCCAAAAAATATAGAAAAAACAATTTGACAAAAATTCTTGAAACATTGCCAGCACGCTCTAACAATTCCTGTTGACATGATAATGGCTGGAGGAAGAGTGACTTCCTAAATGAAAGAATTTCCAGAAATACTAGTTTCCAGAAGCATAAAACGTTGTGTAACTAAGAATTTCTTGACACATGCATAACAGGAAATTACAATTTTGAAAGTAATTTTGCCTTTTGACTATAAATTCAGCAATATAAAGGTGGAATGAAAAATATGACAGTTCAAAAGACAAACAATACAATGAGCCTTAAGTGTGTGTAATGGAAGCAAGCAAACACACTGCAGTAGTAACTTTCAGGAAGTTCCCCAAGTGAGGAACTCAGATATTTAGCTCAGCCAGCCACCCCTCTTGTCTCATAAACTTACGCAGGCTCAAGCTCTGACGGTTGGGCTTATTACGTTGGTGTTGTTTTTACTTGGACAAATACTGGCTGCTGTTGAACAGTCGGCAGTGATTGCGGCATATATTTTGCGGGAGAGGATGTAGCAATAAACCTGTTACTATAGTAACCCCAGTTTTCAGAACCCCTGTCACTTTGTTACACATGTTTTGACAAGGCTGGGATGAATATTAGTTACATATAAACACTTGTGACTCTGGAAGACCTATAGTATGATAAGTTTTAGTAATTCTGACATAGGATGGTAATATAGAGTTAGGTAGAACACTGAAGATCAGTGGCCCCAATGCTTTTCATACCAAGAGGAATTACAAAGAGTGGAAAGTTATTTAAAAGGTCTTGACAAAGAAATAGAAAATACAAAACAGTGAAGCATACACATACTGCCATCATAGGAGGGGACTTTACCATTGCTACCAACGTCTCCAAAAAGACAAAAGGTTTTACCATTGGACCATCTGGTTTAGCTGCTGACCTGTATGTCATTTGCCTTCAGACATTTGTCCATCCGTGGCGACTGATCAGAAGGCACTTCATCATTGCAAACACGCACGGTCTTACACTCTAATACTCTGTATCTCTTCTGCCTTCTTCCACACAGACACACAAGCAAATGTTTGGCTGTAAGTATTTTGAAAATGTCGACCTGCATTTTTAAAGCCTTACGACTCACCATACGACTGACTCTGACTTTCTAGGTAATTCACAGCTGAATCAGAATATGGAGTACACCTTAGTCATAAAAATGTGTCAGGTCCATGTATTTGCCTTTCCTTTGTAACATTTAACACCTGTTTATATGCGGCTGCCTTATGTTGGTCAATACATGTCTTACAGCAGGTCAACAGTGACGAATACATGTAAAGATATAAGTGACAGGAAAAAAAAAGCAGAAGAAAGGAAAAGTCCAGTAAAAAACAATGTGGGGGGAGGGAGGGGGCGGTCAGTCACATTGCACTGTGGAACCTAAAGCTGCAAGCTGCTTTCACAGTCATGGCTTGATGAGCAGCAGACCAACACATATCTTATATTTTAGCCCAGATTTGAGCAGCTTAAGCAAACATAACTGATAACACAGTCACAGCACAGCATTATGGCAGAAGCCGGCAAAAATCGGGAACATAACGTTTTAAGGTTATCGTTAGGTGCTGCTGAGATACGAACAGTTATAGTGGGAGTAAGCTATGTGAGGGTGTGCACGTGTGTGGGAACATGACTATGCCTGTCCAACTGTGTGCATGCACATTGCAAAATCTGGGTTGCGAGAAATATGACAAAGATATGGCGTTCTGTTTGGGTCAGTAAGTGCTACTGTAGCACAGTAAAAAATACTGGTAGGATTTAGGTCTGTAGCTCAGCAGGCCAATCCTCTTGTCTGGTAATGCTGAGTGGGCTGTGGCAAGGCTGCCCAGTAACACTGGTGATGTCACCCAGATAAATACCAGGTGTTGTCAAGCAGTTTGGGTGACATTGCCATGACAACACAGAATGGGAGAATGTAGCGGAGTTAGAAATACTGTTACAGCAGGAACCCATGTCAGGACAAGAGTCTGATAAGTGCCCAAGAAAGAGTCTCAGTTTTTTAAACTCAGCAGGTTAATCCTCTTGTCTGGTCACTCTAGCATGCCACAGCTGCGTGAGTTCGAGTCCTAGCAGCGCTGCCCCCTTTCCACTATCAGCATCAGGCATGTGTATAACACCTTGTGCACAAGTACATTGTATATATGGATTTGTGGAATGCTCATGACACTTTGCAGGATGAAACTGTATGTTTCTTTGTGAAAAAATTTTTTCAAAAGAGTCTGCTCAAATGTATGGTTTCATACATATACATATATCTTACAGACAAGATTAGCCATCTGTGTCTTTGAACATTTAGGGATAAACATGAGCACACTAAACTGTTTTAATTAAATAAATCGTGAATGTGTGCGGTACTGAATTTTCATGTATGAGCACATGCATTAAAAATATACATGTATGTTACAAATGTTATATGTTATATGTGCATGCAAATATTTCAGTGATATTCAGGCAACGTTGCAAAACAATTTTAATGGTGCTTAAGATGCTTTATAATCTTTCAAAGAAATTCATCGTAAAAGTATTTATTTGATCTTACATGTAAGTCACATCATTTCCCATTATAGTCTGAGAAGTTTGGGTTTGCTTCCTCTTAAGGAAATGAGCATCCCATTGAAGATGAGAAGGCAGCCTCCAGGCCAGGATTGATTTTAGCTGAGGGCAGCGGCCCTTTAAATCCAGGTCCTGGCTCACACCATGGCCTGTAGGGTATATCCGCTCACACAACACAGCTGAATGAGAAGTACTTTGGCGAGTGTCAGGAGGTGAGGATTTGATGGTGCACGTGTCACGGGGTTGATGGGGTTTGGCTTCACAGCCTGCACAAAGTTACCAGACAAGACGATTGGCTCGCAGAGCCAAAGACCCAAATCTCTCGCTTGGGGGACTAATCGTATTCTTGTCCTGACTACTGGGGGATTCACACAGCAACACTTTCACATCCGTTACACCCTCCCCCTCTAAATATCCGCAGCAGCCACAGCTCGACGGCTTGGTAACAGCCGGTATTTATCCAAGTCAAACGGCACCAATGTCATGGGGGTGACCAGGGCTCAAACTGAAGACCTCACAGCCTGCACAAAATTACCAGACAAGATGATCAGCCCACTGTGTCATAGACCCAAGTCTCTTGAGCAGGGGGCTAAACGTATTCTTTTCCTGACTACCAGGGCATTCACGTGGCAGCACTCTCCGTAACGTGTTGCAAGACAGATCAGAAGTGTCAAGACTCTGTGAGCGACTCTGATCTATTAACATAGACACAAATTGGGGCATTTTCCATCATGAAAACTGTTACACATTTCTTGTTGTACTGTAAGAATTTTCAAGGTGTTGTTTAACACTATACATAAACTGATAAATGTTAAATATTGCTCTTTCATTGACATGCATTATAACTTCAATTTTTAAAATGACACCCATATTCTTTGAGTGTCTTTTAACATTAGCCCAGTGGACATCTCTTCTTCAACCCTGGCTCAGTCTGTTGCAGCCCACCCAACCCACCCTGTCCCTATGCAGCCTTGCCACGTGCCCCTTCATATGGCCCTGAGGTGTCTTTTGATGAGAGCATGGTTTCCTACATGGTACACATCCAGGCACTGCAGGACATGAGTACCTAATTTGTTGTTATATCACTGGATTAATATCAGAGTAATTATGTATGACTTGAACCAAAAAATTTACCGGTTGAATACAAAAATAATGGGACAAAACTGCTTGCTAAAAATATCGTGTTTGTCCCAATTAACGGTCTAGCTGTAATACACGTGCCCCCACCCGATAAACCAGGGAGGCTAATACAGGACGAGACACAGTAAAGCGCACCCCTTTTACGCGATTAAAGTGGTGACATAGAAATGTGGTCAATGCGTAAAAGTGTGGAATTGCGGAGAATGAATGTGTAAATGCAGTTAATTATACACATTTTCTACAAGTAAAGGTTATTTAATTAACACAAAAATACTACATTATTTGGACAAAATCTGCTTCTGAATCCCAAATTGATATGCTGTGCGACAAGTGAAGATCTGATATTTTCAGCAGTTTTACAATACATGCACCTTGAATTTCGTCCGACTATGTTAATCAAGTACAAAAATGTTTTCAAAATCTGTGCTATTCTTACCGAATAATGCACAGTTAATTCGGCATTTGTCATGTTTATGGTGTTTTCGTACAAACAATGACAATAAATGACTCACCGTGTATAAATTGTAACGCAAATGTACTATAAATGTGTAAATTTATAAGCATCTTCTCGGTTTGAAAACTTCATAATTTGTACATTTAGGCCTCAAATAGACGTGCCCTGCACGTAATTTGTAACGCGTCCAGGCATGTTAATTAGGAGAAATACGGTATGCTGCCAATACATTAATTCATTGTCTTAACCGCTTAGTCCTGGTGAGGGTTGCAGGTAAGCCTGGAGTCCATCCCAGAGCACAGAGGGCACAGGACACCAACCCACCACAGGGCACACACACACACACACAACTTGGACACACCAATCAACCTAACCTGCATGTCTTTGGACTGTGGGAGGAAACCAGAGCACCTGGAGAAAACCCACCAAGCACAGGGAGAATATGTAAACTCCACACACACACAGAGCCAAGGCAGGAAGTGAATCCCAGGCCTGGAGGTGCACGGCAACAGTGCTAACCACCACACCACCATGCCGCCCTAAATTTTTTTTTACTAATTAATAACTATACAGTTACTTGATTTGTAATTATGAACATTGTATTGTATTCATTACAAAGCTCTAAGGCAAACACTGAAAAAAGGATTATAGTGATAGAGTTCAGTTGCCATTATATCCCATTACAGAATAAGTAACCATACAAACATGTACCTGAGGCTGTTTTAGGTTATTGGTTGATGTAGTCTACCCCCCTACCCCCACAACAGTGTCAAACTGATTTTTGTAGACTGTACTTTTATGTTGACCCCCGCCCTAGAAAATCACAACTCATCCCAGGCATATTAGAGCACCTTGACACTGCTGTCCCTTGGAGCACCCAGGACAATATGACTTTGCTGCCGTGTGACACTTGTCACATCACCAAGTCCACAACAAACAAAGAAGCTGAGAAGGGGGGTATGGGGTCTTCCTTCATAAATCACTCCTTTTCTCTCTGGCCTGACATTTTCAACTGCCACAGACCTAAATAAATGTTCAAAAATCTTGTCCACAGTACAACTGGGTTTAGGAAAGTCCTCCCAATGGAGGTACTTCTAGAACAGTTATTTATACAGACTTATACAATTAATCACATAACAGGTAATTCTGTAGTAGGTAAATAATTTGCGGTATCAGGTTGTGAGTCAACTGGATAAGTCACAAAATCCATTGAAACTGGGTAAGGAACTGCAGAAGGAATGTAGGTATGATGAACTCTCTAGTATGATCCCATTTAGGGCATACCATACCTGTGAAAGCTTTTACAACAAGATTAACATCACCCCTACTGTTTCTGTCACACACATACACAAACACCTGAAACTGCACCCATGCTTCAGATCACCATCATATCAACAACTTTCCAGTCCATAGACTCATATTCATCATCATAATAATGAGTGGTTCTACAATGTCAAGGAATTCTGAAATGGATGGGGGAATGCTTACCAAGCCTTTCTAACTATCTAATAAAATGTAGCATTACCGGCAGCAAATACTACAAGAAACATTTTCCCAAGCGGTAAATATTGATATTCAAGATCACAAAAATCAATCTTGGTCTGTGGTAGTAATACAGTACAGTTGCAGTCCACACACAGACAGCAGGGCTGTAGTCACTGTCTGCCTCAAAAATATGTTCAGAACATTTTGGGACAAAAATAACACGCTGAAACCACAAGCAGCAATGTGCTATGTGTCCCTCATCTACTGTACCTACCTCAATTAACATTGTCCCCAATTCATTCACACTTGCACAACAACACGTCTTTTCACACACGAGTGCTCACCACACATCGCGCTGCACACGAAGCGATTCTCAAGAATTTGCCACCAAATACGCCCTGCGCCACATGTCATTAAAGTGTGATGTAGGCAAAAAAGAAAACGCAGACATACTCCCAATGTACCATGCACTGCATTCTCTGGCAACATAAACACATACGGTAAACACAGAAAACTATGGCAGACAATACAGATGTGCAAGATGACTATAAGTCTAACAGCACTGCAGATTTAGGCCTGGAAAGATGCCAGATAGGTACGAGTGAACGTCAGTGTTCAAAAATATTAATTGGAATCTGAAACAGAAGGAAAATCAGTACAAGTGCATCTATCCTTTCACTTAACTGCTTGTCCAATTCAGAGTCATGGCTCAATTGGTAGAACATCAGGCTGGGACACTGAAGTTTCCTGGTTTGAATTGCAATCTAGTCACCTGGTGTGTCCTTGAGCAAGACGCTCAGCGCTAGCTCATCGTAACATGCATATGAAATGTTATAAGTCGCTTTGGATACAAATGTCTGCTAAAATGACAAATTATCAGGGTGACAGCAGGAGGAGAAGAGATATGCAGACACCTCTGCCCCTAGCAACTTCTTCCAGTAGAAGTGCAGATCATGTCTAAGTACAGACTGTATTGTAGTGCAAAATTACCTATGCATGACTGTGTGTACATGTTCCTGAGCACAAGCATCTGTGGTGTGGGAGTTTCTGTGCTTTAATTAAATCACCACCTTTCCAACACTGCCAAATAATTACAAAATATGTTAAAGATTTTATATACACCATATATATGGAATGAGTGTGTAAACCATCTGTAATGGAGTTTGAGATAAGTCTGTGGCAGAAATCATACCAGCATTTATCTCCCTATGCAGATATTTACAATATCATTACGGTACAGACTCCTTTACAAAATGTGCAAGTATAAACAGGGCACTGTAGAGAGATGAAAACCTAGAACAGCTCCAAGGATCTGTGACTGACAGGGGCCCCCCCACAATCTGGAACAGAGCATAACATAACATCGTAATATAACATCCAGCGTAATGTCTTTCAAGGGGCCCAAAATCTAGTAGCAGCCCTAAATGTAGGTCATCACATTCTCAAGTGGTGTAGCTGGCAATGTATAATCACACAAGAGAAACTCTTTACTATTTTATATTTATATTGGCAGTGTAAAATACTATATGACTAGCAAACTAAATGTCAGATAAGCATAAGAAGGCATTGTTTTTGCACACTTACCTTTGACAAGAAAAAAAAGGGTGGATGCTGAATGTGTTGCTATAAAGTTACATATTCTTATATTCCTGGGAACCATATATATATATATATAGTTTTCCCCTTGAACTTAACATTCATGGTGGTCCAAAGTGATTCATAAAGAGATTTATATTTGTACATTCATCTGCAGAGCATATGCTTTTATACAAAGCAACCAACTATTTTTATAACTACTAAAACAGCTGGATATTTTACTAAAGCAATTTACAACAGCTGGCTACTTTGCTTAAGGGTGTTACAGTAAAGTCACTTTATGTATGCAAACCTTTGATTTCAGTAACCTTTCGATTACAAGTGCTTTTTCAAAAACAATTATACTACCCGCTACACCAAATTTACAGCTAAATACCATGGGTTACAGTTAAGAAGCAGCACAAAGCTGACTGTTAAAAGTAACAAGGTGCAATTAGCACAGCACGGTAGGCTGAGTGGGCAGCTGAGAGAGATCATCAAACATAAGACTTATGTGTGGGGATGGGAATCCTGGGAACACCTCAGCCAAAGCATGGGCTCATTCCACAGTACTCACTTGTTACTGTACAGTGAACATGCAGCACACATAGTGGAATCAGCTGCTCTGCTGAGAACTTTCTAGATCTTAGTAGGCCAGGATACAGTGTGCTGCGTTTGCCGTTCTTAGCCAGGTCCCTGCAGTTTGTCCTTGAAAAAGTGCAGACTCTGTGCAGATAATGTCCTGACATTAGAAACTTAAAACCCCTAGGAAATCATATATTACTCCATTTTCCCCCCTTTACTTCCGCTGTTCTCTGCAATTAGCAAGCTGCTGTGTGCAAAAGAGATAGATCAAACTTGACTGTAACAGTAGAGCATTATAAGTTTGTTTGCACTCACATTATTAAAATACAGCGGTAGCATCACGGCTTTACAAGTAACAACAGTTGGCAAAACACTATGCCCTTATATCAAATAAGAAAACATGTTTTTGTGTTTTATCTCTGCCAAGAGAATTCTCTCCACAATTCACAGTTGTTCTTAACGACTGTTCGTCTCATCCGTACTTTGGTTGTCTTGCAACAGCTGAAACTGAGAAAATTAGTGCTCCTCTATTTGTATAACAATTTGGTTTTTGTGTATTAATTACTAAAATATTAATATTTTGTAAAATGTTAGTGAGAAAATTATTATAATTATAAATGATTACAACACAGTACCTGACAGATGAGTTGGGGTAAATGGAAGGGCACTTCTGAGCATACAGTAAAATGTAAGATATTTCATTTAGTACCTGTATTAAATGCTAGCTATAATCAGTAATTAAATACTCAATTCCAAAAAAGCAGTCACATAGCTAAACCATTCCAGGGCCAAAAATCTCCCTTAGCCTTGCGTATAGGCCTAAATGTGTACTTTCCACACTTATCAGTATGAAAGCCAAAGCTCTCTATAGCACTTGCCAAACAAATCCCCATAGTTTTAATAAATAATTATTTAAAGTTTGGTTTTTATGGTTTGCAAATTACCAAGCACGTTACGTCACCTATAAAATGCTACCCTATCAAAATAATCGTAGCTCCCAAATCGTTACAAACTACAAAAACGAACTTCCCTCTTTAATACTGTACATATTGTGCTGTTTTATCTTCCCAGCCCTTGGCATTAAAAAATTGCGAAATAGTAACCTGATTTACAACCAGAAGCCTGCAGGTGTAGTTGTCTAGCCATATAAAAGCTACTGGATGAGGTGTTTTCGACGTACTAATTTTGCAGCTTTTTATCAATTGTTAAAACATGATGTATTAACAGGCGTAGCTTATGAGGTTACAGAATCAATAACAAATCTCAAAATGCATTACTTTATTACGCAAAATAGGAAACAATTTCTTCGAAAAACAACGAAATGTAAGATAAAACAGAAACCAGTCTGAACTATATATATATATATATATATATATATTTTTTTTTTTTTATCATGTACATAAACAGGATTGAAAGGCGACACCAACGTAAAATGCATAAAATTACCAAGTGAAAAAGCTACTGTACTTCAACAAGCACGTACGATTGCAAATATCCTGCTCTTCTTATGGATCGGACAGTGTGATCATTTGAATTACTTAAAGATGACCAGTAACATGTCTGGCCAGTACAACCAGAACCCCTAAAACAATGTTAATCTGTAAAACCAAGAATAATAAACCACTGTCCATTTTTCTTCTTTAAACTGAACAGCAGAATAAAAAACATAGAAACACCCGTAATTTAACGAAGTAACAAAACGTTCAAACATTGTACAAAAAGTAAAACGATTACTTAATTGTTTTCTGCGTTAGAACCAAACTTTGGATATTCGCTTACGTATCATTAACCAGGCCCTCAGGTTTTGTCTGAAAACGTACAAACTTGACAGCCGCTATTTGGTACATACATATACCGTACATACGAATAACAAATAGGCCTATATTTCACAGACGATCTTTGAATGGTATCTCCTCTAAAATCAACGCATCAATCTACACGTGAATATGCAGTATGTGAGTAATACGAATTTATGACTACATCGCTCGGACCATTAAATAAGAAAGTTTGGAAAAACTAAAAAGAATCATTAAAACACCTGTGAACGTTTTAACACACAAATATCAAACTGTATTATATGTACGGTTGACTAGGTTTTGGAACACATCCTAAATTAAAGGTAAACAAAAAAAAAAAAACAAAAACTGCAGGAAACCAGCATTGGTTTTGAAACAATACAATGTTCACAGTTGGTATTCTAAAATACTTTCTTTGATGTTTTCTGTGGTACATAATTACAAGCTACACAACAGTAAAATATAAATTAGACTAAAACGATGATGTCTACTGAACTTTAAGAAAACCGAAACTGTCTATGCTCAGATCAATAACATAAGATTGCAAGAGAATTTCACCATACATGTCCAGCATGCAGGAATACTTCACACGAGTTTCTAAAAGATTCGATGTAACCAGCTAGGACATACAGAAATACATGTTTCGTTGCTCTAAAAGTCACTCTTTTCGAGAGTTTTTCTTTATCGAAATGAAAATAGATTTGCACCTGAGTAGTTTGAACCAACAAAACATGTCACTCTTAAGCAAAGGACTAGGACGTACTTCAGCAGCAGTTCTTTACAGTCATTCGAGTGACAACAGTCGCTGGGAAAGAAATATATTCTCTTTGGATAATAAAATGCTAGATCTGCGAGCAAATATAGTATTATAAGAAAGGAATCTATATTATTTTGGCTGTCAGGCGGACTGTCACGTATGCTTTTATTATTTGTTAGTTTGATAAAGATAACTTGCGAATCATTATATCGCACATCTCTGTACAGTCAAATATCAAATTAAATCATATAAAAAAGTCTGAAGAGGACGAAGTGTTATTATTGCTCTTGCCGTCCTGCGGACAACTAGAGCCGGCTATCTTTTCCCATTTCATCTTGTAGGCGTCTCTCTCTCGGGCGATGCGGCTGATTTCTTGCTTGAGCTGCTCCACCTGAGTGATCAGGTGAGTTTTCTCGTGCTCCAGCACGTGCTTTTGCTGAACCCGCTTGTAGCGACAAGACTGAGCATAGCCCCTGTTCTTGAGTGTCCTGCGTTTTTGCTTCACGCGGATTATGTCGTCCTTGGTGAAACCTCGCAGATGCCGGTTGAGTTCCCTGACAGTCATGGACACCAGCTGCTCATCCGAAAAACGTTCCTCCACGTTTTCGTCTCCGTTTCCGCTTGCGCGAACCGGTTGTGGGTGATTATTATGCCGATGGTTGATTTGCTGGTGGGACAGCGATGAGGTAGGGGACAGGAGGTGGTCCTGATTATGGTGCTGAGCGTGCATATGGGACTGCAACCCTGGGTGATGTGGGAGGTCTTCGGGATGGTAGGTGATCCCAAGATATTGTGGATGCTGCTGGGCATGAACGTGACCATGGTGTGGCACTGCCCTGTAGTCATCAGAATCCCCTGCATGAAGGTGGGGATGCATATTGGTAAGTGCAGATTGACCATGATTGCCGATGAGAGCCTCGACGGCATCCTCTGGTGTAAGACCCAGCGCGTGAGGGTCTATTTGTTGATTATAACCGCCGTTAGACATCCAGCATAACTCTTCCATGTGATTCCTTTGTTCGGTTGGACTGAAGCTAGGTGAAGATGGCACGGAGCTGCAAGGTGTGCTGACAGGGGTGGATGACACGGAACCCGGGGGTTGCACTCTGTTGCACTGCCGCATACTGACATGCTCGAGTCCAGCCAAAACTTCTTTTTTCACGTCGAACTTCATGAAATCAAAATCACTGACGTAGTCCAGTATAAGTGCACTGTTCTGCAGCTCCGCTGTCATTGTATCTTTGATTTCCTGTTTCTGTCCGAAATATGTCTCTAGTTTTTCTTTGCGTTATTTGCCCTCCTCTTTAAGTCTTGCCACCTACCGCAACTCAAACGTTAAAAACTACAAAATATTGATTATAGTGGCCTAACAAATAAATGCAAAAAACGTACGTTCACATAAAAATCACATCGGAAACTCGATTTACAGAACTGTTAAATCACAATTAAACACGAGGAACAATTTCATCGATTCTGGTTCCATGCAAAAGTTCGCAAAAAAAGTTCTTTCTGGAAAAAAAAACAAGAGCATTAAAACATGAAACGTCTTTGTACGTATTGTCCGTTTCTGCTTTACAAATTTTATGTCCAATATTTTCTGTGAAGCCAAAGCCAAATAACGTTTGTCAAGATGATACAAACGTAGAAAGCAGCCTTCTCCAACTTTACAACGCAGAAGTTCGCCTCAAAGCTACTCACACGCTCGACTGCGTGGTGTCTAAGCCCTTCAACCAAATGCGCTTTTTTGTTAAAGCTCCGTTGGATGACGTGTCAAAATGATGTCGGTCAAAACCTCACGTCTCACCCAATGAAAATCGTGGACTGAGACCTGATTAACATAATGATCAGTGCAGAAGAGGGGATGGGGAGCGGGGGTGACAGTTTAAAGACTTTATTCTAGTTGAAGGAAATGTATGAGGGGAGACTGTTACCGCATTAAATCTTCTTTTGAAGATAACATATCTGAATATCCGTAGAGATAGATATATACTGTAATTCGCATCATGTGACAAAAATGTTTTGCTGATAATAAGCAACACGTGGAGCAGGGAGATTTAAATTTAATTTATCCGTAAATGATGCCTACGTACATTGTACGGCGTGATATATATATATATCAACCCTAACAGTTTACCTCTTTTAAAAAGTAATCCAGAGCTCTTCCTAAAAACACAATAAAAAGAAGTTGAGTTTGTCTCATTCACAACATAGTCCTTAAGTTTGAAAAAGCTATTACATATTATTTAGCTGTTTTATGGTCTACTATGAAAAATATTTTGCAAGGTAATTTTAATAAGACAACAATTGTCTTGCAATTTCGATCTATGTTGTCCGGTCGTCTTTGAATGATATTTATTAGAGCCAGCAGCGTTATTCAATACACCTCATTGATGAAAATTATATGTAAACTACATACAGCCACTTTCCGTCAAACATAATATAATTTGACGGGAAACAAACAAACATACAAACAAATAAATACATAAATAATTTAATATGCAGACAGTCCACAAATCCTACAAAACACTTTTCCCCCCATCATTGCATTCTTCTTAACACTGTTAGTTGTTCCATGCTGCTTACAATTTATTATTTATTACCTCGAATACTTTATTAGTTTTAATGCTTTTATTATTTTACTGGTTTTATACTTAATAGTCATCCATTTTTAAATTTATGTGTAACTAAAATATTGTAATGTTTCAGTTATTCATTATTACCGAGACCTCAGTACTGTATTTCGTTCTTGTTTCATGGCCAGAATTACATTTAAATTATCTTTATTCATCGCTCTTCCAGATGACTAGACATTTCATTTTTTTTTTTTTTTGTACGAGGAAAAAAACATTAACTAGAAACGACGTTACTGCCGCCATGCGGTAAGCACAAAACGTTGTACTGTAACAAAAAATTACATTTACGTCAATATATTCGATTAATATACTGTATACTTTTCAAACTTAAGAATGTAAAACATTGTGTTTTTAAAATTATTACCTTATAATTTCAGACTGTCAATTGGAATCAGTTGTCCAAACAGACCGTTTGTAAAATTAAAACAATTACATCAGTTTGTCTTTAAATAGATATCCTTTCAATGTTCATTTAATAACATTATTTTAGACGACACAATAAATCAGTAAAGTTACATTTTGTATGTGTATATTGTGATGACATTACAATGGCTGAATATATGTAAATGAATACAGCAAATTAAAGGGAGTTAATTTATTATTTTTCAAATTGTGATGAATTCTATTTAACGTGCATCGTTCACTGTACTGGTATGTTTCTAACATTTCCATAAGACGTCTTAAGTGTCATCGTTCATAAACACAGAAAAATGCAATCGTTTATGAGTCAAAAAATGGATACTACGTGATACGCCAAAGTAGTCTACATTTAATAACTGCAGGCTGACACCCATTTAAGGCTAAATACCAGACACCCTGAGCTAGCTCATTGTAACACGCATGTGAAATGTTGTAAGCCGCTTTGGATAAAAGCGTCTGTTAAATTACCAATTTTTTTTTTTTTTACTAATTTTTAAATATGACAAAGTATAACAAGGAAATAAGCACTTATCACTTGTACAAAAGACTGCAGCCCAACTGGCGTGATGTCACTGGTCCTGCTTGAATTTGTATTTTAGAACGTTTACATTTGAATTTAAATTTACAGTTGGTTGTTCAGTTGGTGTTCTTGTTTTTCTGTTAAATAAATACTGTGAAGAGTGCGGTCATAAAAAGCTGCGTGACACCTGTTTGTCTTCGGTGACACACCGCAACGAATACCACCAAAAACACGAATCAGAAGAAAACACTTAACAGTCCTCTACCACAACACCACTTTACTTGCATTATTGTATAGCTTTTGATTATTAGTTTACTAATAATCAAAAGCTCCATTCACAAAACTGTTACGGTCAATTAGCCCTTTTACGGTTTAAAGGTGTGACAGAAAACCTTTAACAGAGCTAAAGTACAATTTAAAATACATGTATTCAAATCTGACAACTATCGACAACATGTCAATGTTTATAATAATAAACAAATAAGATAATTGCATTAAATGCAATACGAAACAAAAGGCTAACGAAACAGTGTAGAGATTTGTATTAAATGTAAACTTTAAAACAATGAAATTCATACTTTACAGAAGCCCTCACCATGCATGTGAAAAGCAAATTACAATCTATAGTTATAACAACCGCAGAACTATACTGCAAAAAATCATTTATTGAATGTTGTATTTTAGGTACAACACGCCCATACATGACAGTATTTTTCTTTAGTTACAACACCTCAAAGTTCACTCTTCCCTTCCCCGTGAAGACAACAGCCTAGTATAAGCAGACACACAGAAACGGGACCCGCTGGGATCAAATTTGATCAAATTTGACATGATGAAAGTCCGTCGGGTGCCAGATACTCATGAGCTCTTCATGATTAAGGAGGTGATGTGCGTATGGGCTTTCTACCCCATTCTTGAAGAAACACATTCGGGTTAAACGAACGTGCGTGTCTACAATTCACAAACATCAGTATTAACTCGTACACGAAATATTCTGTATTTAAGTGTTGCTCTTGGCCCAAAATACAATCCCGTACTTCAAGCAACTTTTTACGAGACGAAAATAACAGCTTTTCTGCCGTGCACGTAATATTCGGAGACACCTTTTAACACATCCGAATAATTTGTCTTCTTGCACACTATGCATAATTTAAAGAAGTTTACGGTATGCAAGTAAATTATTTTTAATACTACACCTTTCAACATATGATGATTCATTTAGAAGATTAAGATATTTGATGTGTTACCACAAACTGGAAATAAATTTGTGCATATATGAATAGGAATAGTAGATTAATTGTGCAATACTCAATCAGTACAGCACAGCTCGATTTAAACATACTCGAATAGATAGTTTAGATACTTAAAAAGTTAAAAATGCGTCGGCTGCAGTCTGCACGTGATGGGCCTGTCAGCCCGACAATGGAATAGATCTCGACAATGAGAAGAGAGGCGTCTTTTAATCCACAATAGTGATCATAACAAAGGTCTTTTCGAACCCAAAAATACTGTTTTTAAAGTACACTGAATGCTGTGAAATTGGGAGTCTTTATGCGGCATATACCTACACCACATATCAATGGAAACAACCCCTTCGCGCGGGAGCCTACTTCACCGCTGTCAGTAAACGTATTTACAAATGAGAAATAAACCTATATATATTATGCAAAGCGGAAGTCATACATAGGCAAAATCCATACACGCCGCCAACGTCTAAAAATAACTGAAGCAATGTGTGAATATTAACAGTGGCCTGACGAGTCCGTTTCAACTTGTTTTTTTTTTTTTTTTTTGATGATTTGGCCAAAGAATGGAAGGATCAGGATCATCCTGATTGCTACTAACGTCAAGTCCCAAAACCAGGTTGAGTTTTGCCATGGTGGGTGTCAGTGGTCTTCTGGAAACTAGCACATCTGTGAAAGCACCATTAAGGCTGAAATCTGCCACCGTCCAAACCTGTTCTCCCACTGAGAACATGCGGTGCATGACGCGCAAAACACTCTAACACCGAACTGTTGAGTATCTTAAGTTCTATATCTGCCAAGAATGTGAAAAAGCTTTAAACATTGCCTCATTTAGTGTCTTCCGTTTCAAACAATTACTTAATATTACTAAAACGTAAGGTGGTACAGTGGTAATAAACTTGTAACATATTTTTGGAACGTATTGCAGTGCTGTCCTATAGTCAAAAGTGCACAACTTTCATATTTACCAAAAGAAACAAAATGGATTAAAGTTGTAATAATAACTACAGGTGGTAAATTGTGGTCTAGAAGAAGCTCCTTGCTCAACTTAACGGTCAGTTATATTTCAGCGGTTACGTCTAAGTGCTCTTCAATATTACCTGAGTTGAGTATGCCATTATGTAGTGGGCGACAGTCTAGGAGCAAAATGATATAGTCGGCAGCATAATTATAGTTAATCATCTCTTTAGAATAACGCGCACAAAACCCTCAGAAGATGCATGGTTATTAAGACTAATTAGATGTCTTACCATTCATTTCTGGGACACCTTATTAGTGACAGCTGAGAGTGACAAATGCCAAAGTGGCTAAACGGGAGAATTCCCGGTGGGCTGGATGCACAGATTGTGGACTGGTGGTGAGGAACGGAAAACACTATAATTTAATGTTAACACTAAATCTTTATTGTACAGCGAACTTCGGCTCTTTGCCATACAGATGTCAGCTAATATAAGCGTACGCTATCGTATACACAGTTCCGCGGTGTAACTCCATAACAAGGAGCGAAGAGTTTTTTTTAAGTAAATATCACAGTATTTTTAAAACAATGTGCATGGTGTCTTCCAGTTTTGGAATGTTGTTTTCACCCAGACTAATGGTTATCTACTCACCATTTGTGTTTATTAATATTAGTATTGTAACGCCTGGAAGAGAGACGAAAATCACTCTCTCGTTCATTTCAGCATTCCCTGATGGAGTTATAGAGTTATAAATTATGGAGTTATAAATTTATATAAATAGAGTTATAAATTCATGTTTTAAAAATATGATTTATGTGTAACAAGTCGTTTTTACTCAGTTCTTGATAGAACAGTTCTTGCATATAGCAAATGGTCTACAAACGGTTTGGTTTTCCACAAAGCTCATTCTCCTCCTTGTACCCGACATCACATTTCTATATTTGTTGAATATGTATTTCTCCGTGAAACTGATGCAGCGAAATGGTGAATTGTAATTAATTAAATAAATAAACAAAAGGAAATAAACACATTTATCCGAAAGGGGATGAGAGTAGATTAAATAGGTCCTTTTACTCAGAATCAATTATCTGCATTTTCTTGTTTATTAAATTGAACTGTTTCTGACTAGATATGTTCACACAATGATCCAAATGAGTAGGCAGGGTGTTGTTCTATCACTCTGACTCAGGAGCACGTGTGATGCCGTAAGCATTGTGGAGTTCTTCATGGCAATGTGATATGTTTCCATTAACATTCTGTAAAAGCTAACATTCCTTTTATTGACAATAAATATCAATGCTTTGGATGATTCAGAATTAAAATTTAGGGATGTGTGCAACTAACAGAGGAAAGAATGTATGCTGCCCAGAACTCAACAAACTAACGGATTGACTGGCCTGCTGAACAGGCCTGGGCAGAGTACAGTTTAATTGTTAAACCTGTCATACTCAGGGGTTATTTTCATCTGGAGATGGTGTAATTACTGTTCTCTATGAGAATTACACAAATATTCAACTGATATGAATTGAGAAGAACATATTAATGTAGTTAGTTCTGATATTATGTTGTGTTGTGTAAGTAATTAGCTGTGACATTAGCTGCCACAATTTGTATAATATAGCTTTGTCTTCCTCAGAGGGAAAATATCTCATTGCTATCTTTTGGAGGTCATTTTAAATGAAACGTTTAGTGAATTTTATACATTGTAAATCTGGATACTAAGCAAATTGTGAGACGTACAAAATACATTAGTGCTCTATATATATATATATATATAGCAATTTTCATTGAAGTGGTTTTCCTCAGGTGACTCATGACTGCCAAAAGAGTGCGAGTTTGTAGGTCAGTTCAAAGTGTATAATTTTAATTGTATTTTATTCATATGTGAATAGCTTTATGAAATACTTATGCAGGGCCGTTGAACAAAATCAGCTGAACATTTTCACTCATCTTTATTAGCCCCCCCCCCAACCCCCCTATTTATTACAAACAAGACATGATGGACTTTACACAAGTTGATTCAGTTGACTTGACTAAAAGTTTGTATTTGGTAACAGGTTCACTTGTATTTTGCATGGGAAAATCAATGTCAAAAGAACAATGAAATGCATATATGATACACATTGGTTTACACCAGAAGATCAAAGCTATGTGCTTCTTCCACAGTTGTTTAAGTCCCCTTTCTTGCCCATTTCTTTTCAAAAATGCATGCACATTAGGCATTCTTGTCAATTTGCTTCAAAGAGCAGAATGTAATCATGTGTTACTGTCAACCTTTAAGACCAATTCCTTGGAATGGAAGTAAAAAACTACAAAATGACAAATGTGTCCATGTTATTGTTTACATTATGTAAACTATTTTTTAACATTAATGGTTTACTTATGTGCTGCCAATTGGTTAAGCAAGTCCACACCTTTTCAGAAACAGTTACTACAGTGCTATAAGAGAGATTTAGTGATAGAAAGGGAGTCAAGTCTTTAGGCTGAATTTTAGTCGTTTGTTTCAACTTTAACCCCGCTTGCCCATCCATTTAACACTGGTTATCTTCCATTCATAAAATCATTACTACTGTTGTGGCAGACTCCAATCATTTATTTTGGCTCAGTAAATAAAAAAATCAGGCTTATTTAAATGTTTTCTATATTTTGTACCTTTGTGGACTTGAATCCAATGGAAAGTATTCTAATGAGTATTAATATTGTACACTGTCAGGCACTGTCAGGTAAATGTTTTACTCCTGGAGTGCAGGTGAAGTGAGTGGCCAGAGTTAACAGCATTGCTTTTTCCACAGCTGCTCCTTTAAGTACCATGGAGCATTATGTATGCTGTCTTATCTTAAGGTTTTATCCAGGCTAAAGTCTTCAGGATTTCACTGGCCTTTGTTCTTTATAATGATTCTGTTTAAAGTCCTGCTCTGAACTGGCATGCTGTGTACTTCCTAAGCAGCCTGTCAATCATTTTATTTGTGAGCCACTACAGACTCCTGTACTGAAAGGAAGGGGGTTAAAATGTAACTACTTCAACTTGCTTACTGGGCTGTTCCTCTCTGTTAGAGACAGGGATTGATAGATAATGACAGCAACCTTAACCATGCCAATCCTGTTGCCATACCCATTGGCTGGTCTCTTCAGAAATAGCAAAGAATCAGAGATTTTCAACATGAACTTTTAAAATTAAAATCTCCTTGACTCTTTTTTTGTTTGAGTAGTTAAAAAGCATACTGCAGGTTCTTATGAGAAAATGTATTACATCTATCTGAAGCAAGTGCATCCTTGGTCTCTTCTACCTTACCTTATTATGCAGCTGGATGCCTAATGAAAAAAAGATAAATTGCCTCTTGAAATTGTGATTTGAGCTTTTGTCACCAGAGCTAAACAATCTGCTACTTTAAATCGCCACTAGTGAAGCTACTGCAGCTACAGATCAACAGGTTTCACCAACAGGCACAGTTACCTGTGTGAGGAAGTCCTGTAAATCACAGACCTCAAGTTTTACCCAAATTTTACATGCATATTGTCCCTGTGTGTAGAAGTTGTGTAAAGCTAATAACGAATAAAGCAACGTTAACAACTAAGGTGTGGAGATGGCAACACTTACAAATTGAATTATAAGATGGATGACTGTTTTTAGATATTTTACATACTTGAAGTGCCTCAGCATAATAAAATAAACAAGAATATAAATACATAAATCCAGCTATAAAATGAATATAATTAATTTAGTAGCTAATCAGTTTTTCTTAGTTGAAAATAAGAAGCTAAGATCAGTAAATGTGTCCTGCTGCCTTTCAGAGAAATGCTTTCACATTGTAGAGAAAACCATTTGTTAATATGTGCTGCCCACTTCTTTGACCACTCTGTTCATTTTTCTTCTGCCTCCATGATGATGTCAGAGACATCAGCCACAAGCTGAACAGCTGAAACAACACTGAGCAGCCAAAGATCACCAATCTACATACAGACATGAGCTCAGAAAAGAAGAAAAAAGGGTTTTGCTGATTAATGCATTTATACAGCAACACATAGACAATGCTTTCTCATTTTGTGCTAAAGAATCAGGGAGTCTGCCCATTTTGCTGTGTAGGCAGATAAGCCATTAATGTGTAGCTGACCACTTATTGGCTATTGAAAGCCATTGTGGAGGACAAAGACAGGAAAGCCTGCCCCACAACCAATCAGTGTACTGCCACCCTATCTGATAGATGATACTTGAACTGCTATGCCGATGCCCACTGGCAGTTTGCCGCTTCCCAGCATACGGACCACACGTCACCCTCTTGCCCATTCAGCATTTCCCCTAGCACTTGGTAGCTAATCATTTAGCCATAAGAGCAGAACAGCACTATGGTTGATTCGGAATGGACTGATGGATGGACCAGCCTAACAGGAAATCCTATAACTGATCAGATAGACCCAAGCATCAAGATAAACAGCTAGAGGAAGAAGTATCTCCCATGTACATGCATCACACTGAGCTTGCTGTCAATGGAGAAAACACTTCTGTAATTACCTTCACTGCAAACAGATTCCACAACCATAGACTTGATGTTGTGTTTAATTTAAAATCTTTTTCTTGAACAGTGCTTTAAAAGTTAATCACTGATGTTGGCATCCTGCCCGAGGTATACCCTGCCTTACACCCTGTCTGGGATAGGGTCAGGTCCTACTGCAACCCCTGCTTGGGATAAATATTAAATTATTTTCAAATTGCTTATCACCATGTTTGAACTCCCTTCCTAACTATAAGGTTGATAAGTGGACTGCAAGAAAAATTTATCCCGGTGCAGGTTTTGTAAATATATTTGTGCACGTTTTTGTGGACGTCTTGTCCCACGTACCATATACGCATTACGTTTCCTTTGTTTTTGAGGCTTGGTGTATAATAAACAAACAAGACCTTCTCGTGGTTAAATGTACAGCTTGGTTAAAACCAACTGAGAAAAGCTACAAGCACAGCAAAAAAGTCGGGATCCGTTCTTGCTGGCTGACTTTGGGAAAAAAAAATCTGTAAAACTGAAAAGGACTAACACTGCCCTCGTGAGGTTCAAAATTAAACAAAAAGTTTAAACATTGTTTTATCTGGTCTTATTAATTTAATCATACTGCGTCTTAATAAAAAAACGTCTTAAAATGTGTGGTAGTCACAGCTCTGTGACATGTTTCACGGAACGTTTGACTCTTGAAAACCTGTAAAATGTATAGCAAAAAGGTACAGCTTCAGTCAGCGAAATGGCTTTAGACTATCTAGTTCATTTTAATTATTCTCTAAACATCCTCAAAAATTCTTAAATTAGTTTTTGTAGTACTTGGTACTATTAACATATTTAATGACAGCGATTAGTTTTAATCTGGAAGCATTGCAGCGTCGACCTAAGGTTGCAGTAAACGTGCGGAATGTTAAAAACAAAGGCTCCATACTGCAAAATACATATATAACTGAAAACCCCTCACATTTGTCCACTAATATTCAACATCCAAATACATCAAAATGCTGTTGCTCGCTAAAGGTTTGGATTTTTAGCCGCAGGTTACCATTGCAGACAGGTGAGAGATTCCTCCCACGGTGACGTGTCTAATGGCACGCGTTCAGGAATGGTGGAAAACAGGTTACCTGCAAACTGTCGAGACATCCAACCAGAATGGCTGAATGAGGAAAACAATCTGAATATAAATATCATTCATTAGTTGAGTTCGCAGTTATTAAGTGAACAGACTTTAAAAAATCTGCCTAGAAAGTTTAACGTGTTCTGTTCACGGTTTTTTAAAACTGGAATCGTACTTTATATCTTTATGTTACAGAATGTGATAACAGCTGATTTCTCTCCGACGCAGTTCACTCCATATAACACCAATGTTTACAAATCACACAGCAACTAATCTGTACTCGAATGGGCGCTCTGAGCGCATATATACTGTACATGTACAGTAAACGGCCAAACTGCGTACGGATTCCTACGCATGCGCACTGAGAGCAGGGGAATTTCCAGCAGGATGCGCTGGTACTGAGCGGAGCGTGACGGCGCTTCGTAGTGCGCGCGGCATGGCTGATCTAGCCAAACGTTCGCGTGTACACCTGTTCGGTCTGCGGCGTCCACCACATCACCAGCTACCGCGTCTCCTGTCCTAGGTGTCTGGCAAAGGATTCTCGTACAGTGAGTTTTATGTATTTTTCCACCTCAAAACTATAAATGTAATGTATGTTGCTGGGACGGGGGCCTGAGTCAAACAGGAACTGTCCAAAGAGAGCGAACGTTTCTCGGATTGCCTACCGTTTCTAAATCAGTGATCGTCGGAAAGATTGATTATTGGCTGTTATTAGTATTATAGTGTGTCGGAAGAATTGGATTTCACTGCCGAGGTTTGAAAGCCAAGGCACACACTTGTAACGTAAATGTTTATTTACATAGCCTTCTTTTGCCATTGGTTTCTTGCCAGGAATTTGTAGTGGGGTGTTTTGCGATCATGTAATAGCATTAAGACACAACCAGTAAAGGACGCAAGGTAAATTAATAAACTAGTAGCCAGAAGATGTGTATCTGAACGGATGCTGTGGTCAGGAATTTATTTGTAATTGTAGCAGGCAACGTACCTGGATGAACGACAAACTGCTGATTTATTTCTGACGTGTGCCTCGCTAGATGAATGTGACACTTGATGATCACAGTGAATTTGCGTGCTGCGGGAGTTTGCCATCTGTCACCACATTGGCAGGTGGCAGTGCCATCTACCTCGCTGTGATCAGGTCCCGTACACATAGCTGGCGAGAACCGGTTGCGTTCAGATTCAGCTTGCCAGCATCGCGCTCCTCTGCCGCACCACTTGTGAAATTTATACAAATGAACGGACTACAGTGCAGGTGAAGAGATGGCAACTTAGTAATTAAAGGAAAATTATGTGTACAAGAACATTGTGGTTGGTTGTATTTTAGTGCGAACACGTGATGAGACATGGTGTCGGTGATAATTGAGCTGGTGATAAAGCTTTCCAAGCGCACAGAGCTGTATTTGTGGTTAGGTTTTAGAGACAGTTTTGCGAGAAAATAGTTAATGCGCGGTTCAGCCCACACACAGAATGTCAAAGCGCTGTCAGTAACTGTGGGTGTGTGTGTGCTCCTACTCTCCTTCCCACTCTGAAAAAAATAATGAATACGCCCTCACACTCCGCTTTCATTTTGCTTTACAGCACAGTGTGTTGGTTTTTGCAAGTGTTGTACAGTATCCTTCCATTCTGTTTGATGTGATCAAAATCTGTAGTCTTGAAACCACAACTAAAGAAGCACAGGTGAACTCTCACAGAAAAGGCAGCTAAACTGTTGGGTTAAACCAGGCGTCTTGTTGTTTCATCCCTTTAGGAAACCAAATACCCTTTCTTTCTCTTTAACTGAGGAACTGATGAGAGAACTAACTGTTTTTCTGCCTTCTGGTCTTCTAGGTGGGATTTCGGGTGGAGGGGTGGAGCTGACTCCATCACCAGCCCCGGTGACTTCACACGAAGCCTGGTTGCCCTGCATGGAACCAGTTAAGCTTTGGATTTCTGGCTTTTGCTCCATGTGTGGAAGTCATTACACTTGCCAAGAGCCTACTGAATAAACTGTCTGGAGGTGCAGCAAAGCCCAGTAATACCTGAGGATCTTACAGCCCACCTTTTCCATAAGGGCTTCCTGCAGCACATGGCAGGTACAGCCATGCCCTCCCGGGGATGAACAAGTCACCCGACTTCTCCGCCGACCACTGCCACCGCCGATGGACGCCAAGCCAAGAGAGGAGCTGTTCCGGAAGTATGTGCAGCGCCTGGAGGAGGGAAAGCAGGGGGCAGAGATAACAGGGGAGGCAGAGCTTCTTGTGGAGGCCACGGCCCTGCTGACGTCACAGCTCCTTCAGCCGGCCCAACGATTCCGTGTGGTGCCCTTCTACGAGGTGGCAGAGAATGCCCTGCGTAGCCAGAAGGACTCTGGCCTGCGTGGCTTGGAGATGGCCTTTGCCACGCTGGAGACGGTCTGTGTCAACCTACTTCTCTTCCCTTGGAAGAAGGAGTTCCGCTGTATAAAAGTGAGTGCCCACAGATGACCGTGACCGCCATAATCATACTGTAAACTGGCTGAGGGGAGCATGCAACTGCACTGGAGATTTTAGGAACTGTAAAGTTACTGGCACTTTGGCAAACAAGTGAAGTACACCAGGTCACTGAGATTGCTTTAGTAGCAAAGAGAGGTTTGACCAAAAGGTCGCAGCTCAGGTTTCATAACAAAAAACATTTGCAGTAGCTGTGGCAGGATTAGCTCCTTTTAATGCTCGTGTATGTTGGAAAAAATCTTGAATACATTGTCAAGAAAAGCTGTGGTGTTAGTGATAGGAAAATAATAGGATAAAAATGCCCAGCAAGAAGATAAATAGTGTAAAAAGTCTCAGGAATTTTGGTTTTTAACCACACACAGTGTTGTGGGCACTATAATACACTCAAATTTCACCACGTGTGTTGATTAGGTTCTTTGGTTTGTAATTCAGTGAGTGTTTTGTGGAGTAGTTTGGCATACATAGGACTCACAAAGAGTGTTCAATAGTTAAAGCACGTCATACAGGCAGAGTAGCCTCGTTGTGCTTTCATAGTTCGTTCTAGTTCGTAGAAGCAACTTTCGGTCAGCGCATAAACTGTGTGGTGTATTGTTTCATGTGTTGTCTTTACTAGTGCCTGTTTTCTTGTTTTGTACTTTCTTCTTTGTGGGGATTTGGATGCTTCGAGTGTGTGATGCGGTTCTTTCCACAGAAAAACCCAAGGAGAATGATCACAAGTGAACGTGATGTTTGAGACGCTATTTCTTAAACTTTTTATTTTACTAGTCACAATGAGCCAAGTACATGTAGGAGTGAGGGGGCTGAGAAATTAGGATAAAAACTGTTACAGTGATGACGGACTCTCATGACCAACTAACCAATCAGATCAAGAACTGTTTGTCAGTACCTGTCCCCACATCTACAATTAAATAAAACAGTTTTGTTCTTTAAATATAAATCCTTTCATGCATGTTCACCTAATCTGGGTTTTTGCAAAACAGTTAGGCTTGATAAGAAGGGGCTGAGGTAAAGCAAGTGAATTGTTAGGCAGTAGAGTATATGCAGTATGTCTTTAATACATTTGATTATGATTTCTTAAATAAGTATTCCTTAATAAGTATGGCATAAGTAATTACTATGTACAACAGTAGCCAGTGGTTTACACTGTTTTTGTAATTGTGCTAGGTAAAATTCTATTGATTTGACTCATTTAATAAAAAATGCATAAAGTATGCATAAACTGTTTCAGCAGTGGCAGTATCAGTAGTTTGCTAGTAATTATTGCATTTAAATTGCATGTAGCAAATCTTTTTTTTTTTTAATGAAGTGGGCAGGTGTTGGTTTTTCGTGATGTTCATGAGAGCTTCTATGTTAATAATGTTGGAAATGGTGACTAATGTGAGGTTTCTGTACATCACATCGATAGTGTTAGTTAAGAAAAAAAAAGACAATTTTGGCTGTAGCACAGATGGAGTGCTGACATTTATTACTTCCGTTTCAGTAATTCTTGCATTCCACAGTACTATGAATAGATCCTCATGTCCAGGGTGATGTTGTACATCTTACATCTTTTGTGCGCAATTCCTTCACAAAGCCGAATATTTATTCTGATGCTTTTTTCAGGGAGTCGTCTGTGGCGAGTGTGCCATACTTTCTAAACCTTGAATCAGTCCAGGTTAGGCGTTGTGCTGGTTTTGTTGTTTGTACGAAATGGCTTTGTGGGGCTGACAGTGGTCCTCCTTTTCTCGCCAGACCTTCACGGGCCCCTATGTGTATAACCTGAAGGCGGCCCTGTGCGACTCGGACCTGCGCTCCCTGCTACGCTCCATGGGCTATACCCGGGACCAGGAGCTGCGCCTGAGGGCCGGCGATCCCCCCGGAGGGATGCCGCATCTGCGGCAGCTTGCCTTTGAGCTCTTCTTGGCGCGTGCCGAGTGCAGGCTGCTGGGTGAGATGGCGGCAAAGGCTGGGGGCAGCGTCACTGAGGCAGGGGTGCTAGAGGCACGGCGCTGTGGCGTGCGAGAGGAGGGACGGCAGAGGGCCGAGGCTGAGCAGAGCCGTGAGAAGGAGCGGGAGCGGGCCTACCTGCGCAAGAGTGTGCGGCTCTCCAAGTCAGTGGATGTGGCGGATGGAGCGGGCAGCTGGCAGTGCCAGTCCCGGCCCGTGCTGAGGGCCTCGCTCAGCTTGCGCAAGGAACCGTGCTGTGCAGACGCCGACATTGCCCCCGTGGACGCAGCGCACCGGGCCACCGCCCTCCCATCGTGCCCTCCCCGCCTGCAGGCGCGCACACCGCCTGCTGAGCCCCTGCACCCTATGCCCTTTCACCTCGGCTCCCTGGACGAACTCGACTTGTACACAGAGCGGGGGCCCCCGTTGCACCAGCCGCCAGCGCTGCCTCGACGCACGACCTCCCGTGACCTTTGGGGCCCAAGGGGCCAGGGGGCCAAGTGTCAGGGCTGCGGTCGCTGGTGCTCCGGCCCAGCCGCCTGTCCGCAGAATAACAGGAGCCTGTGTACCGTCTGCTGTTCTGAAGAATCCGTCCGCAGCTGCAACCCTCAGGACTACACCAAGAGCTGTCCCCGGCCCCTGGAAGGCCACCTGCTGGCCAAGGAGAAGTTGTCCGTGTACCCGAGCCCCCAGGCTCACTCCCCCCTCCCTGAGAAGCCGCCATTAGCCCCCAAGCCGTATCTGGGCAAGCCGGCCAGCGTCAGCGCAGGCAACGGCAGCGGGGGCCTGGGAGCCGGATCTCGGTGTGGTTTCTGCAACAAGCCTGGCGCTTCGCACACCTGCCTGAGCTGTTCCAAGGTGTCCTGTGGCGTGTGCACTAGCCTTTATTCCAAGGACGTTTGCGGCCGAAAGAACTCGCACCACAGCTTCGTCTCCAACCATCAGCTCAACTACAAGTCTGCTGTCTTTTCGCACTTGGTGTATCGGTGAGCCCTATGCCTGGTTACCCATGACAACGGGCTTGGCTGGCCTGGCGTAGGCAACGTGTGAGTGCTTGCCGAGCCTGTTTTCCTGCTAATGCTCTCGCTGCTGCTTGAGCCGTGTCAGCCTGGCGTTGCCTGTGCCCTGTCAGCCTGGCGTTGCCTGTGCCCTGTCAGACAGCCCTCTTGTAGTATCCTGACCTGAAGAAACTCAAACATATACGGCCCCTCATCTCGGTTAGAGAACAAATATAGAAAAGTACTGAATTCGAAATACGATTCTCTAATCGCTGTTTTGAATCTCACCTCTGATTTTTAACAGAATAATCTGTACGATTTATTTGTCCCCTAATTAGGCTTTCATGCTCAAGAAAATTTAACATCTATTTTTGAATAATTCTTCCCACTGTGTATAGTATACAATGGTCCTGATTTTAGAGGTTTTATGTGTGACAGAAGTGTGAACAGTTGAATGAATACTGATAAGGGGAAAAAAAGTTAATTTATGACTGGATGGTGGTTATTGTGTTATGTGTGTAATATACACTATAGAGTATACAGTATGCTGTGGGTGCCTAACAGAACCCTCATGATTATCCTCAATTATTACTCTGCACTGTAAGGATTTTGGATGGACTTAGTATAACTATTACCACCGTAGTTCTTTGAAGGACATCAGAGGTTGTCTGCCTGAAAAAAAAAAAAAAAGGAAAAAAAAAAACTTGAAGCTGTTATAGCTTGCTGGACAGGGCCAGCATATACTTGAAGGGTGGAAGGTTTTGATTTTGATTGGATAAGCCAAGTTTTCCACAGCATCGCTTTTCTTTGTCTGGTTCTGTTCTGTTGCAGCTTTTTTATTTTGCAAAATTTGGCCAAACTTTTAACTCCATTTGGCATTAAGATGTGATCAGCACCAAAGTTGAGAGTGGTGGTTCTTCATTCTTCTGGCATTAAATCGCGCTCCACTTTTACAAGGAGCATATTGTGTTCAGTTGGGATTTCTGGTGTGGCTTTTCTGTAGCTTTTGAAGTAGAATTTCCTGTCTAAAATACTTGTACTCCTTGGTTCACTTTATATAAAGTACTTTTGCACTTCAGAGTTAACTTTCTTTTGATTAAAAATAACATTTTACAGCATTTGATTTATTATTATTATTTTAAATTTTAGTGATGCAACAACTTTAGACAAGTGACAGTTGCTTTTTACCATCTCATTTACTGGCTGAGGTACAGAGCTGTGGGTTCAAACCCCAGCATGATTCTTCAGCAGTGCTTCCCTACTTCATGTTGTGTCTCTGTGGGGAGCAGCTCTATATATGGGATACTGGGCGAAGTGTCACATCGCATGTATTAAAGGAGCGTGCTGTGGATGGGGACTGAGGTAACAGGACAGTAAAACTGCACTCTGACAGCTCTCTAACACTTTGTACCCAAAACATAGCAAGGTTTCACATTTAGCAGAGTTAAAGTATGGGAAATATGGTGTGCTTTGCAGTGATGGCTTTATGCAGCAGAATGGGGGACTTGGTATAAATTGAATAGGGAACAGTTTTGTTGTGGTTACTCATATGCTGCTCAGATAACAGACAACTTGCTAAATATTAGGGATGTCCCGATCGAATGTTTTTACACCTGATCCCAGTGGCATAGGTTTCATATCAACTTTGATTGGGGGGGGCAAGGACACTACTTATGATATTTGATCTATTATATGATTAAAGTAATCAGGATATATGATGATTGGAGGAAGGGGGTTCAGGCAGTTTGCTCCTCTCCAAGCAATGGGGACATGCCCCCCCCACATTCCCCTAAAACCTACGGCTGGGTCTGATCTTATCCAAGTCAGTAAATGTTGGCTATTGACTAAATTCTAATGTACATTTAGTGGTTTTAAATTTAGTTTTTTTTGCACCCAGACATCAGTGGAGTTTATTCTCAGGAAAAATGCAGCGTACATACAAAATACATGCTGACATGTATTTCATAAGTTTAGGTCGCGCATTTATTTGTGAACTGTCATTTGCATAGATAACTGTGTATTTACTTTAAATTTGCAGATTTTGCACATTTTGTAAAGCTGTTAAAGTTAATTTTCAGTTCGCTGAGTTCAGATATTTGTTTTGTGAAGGTTAGTATATTTAGTTTCATTTTGCTTCATTGGTATATTTGTTTGTATAGTGTGCGTTCTGTATTCATTTTGCCCACCGCTTCCAGTAATCTTCAATTGCATGTAAACATTGTATATATTTTAACCTGATTTGATATATAATCCACACACAATATTTTGTAGTCGCTTTCAGATGCCACTTCCCCTTTGTAGCTTTACACTGTACACATTAAACTAGATGGATCACTTTTAAAAATATGCCTCGCTGTCATCAGTTTTGGATGAAGTTGCGTCACATCTATGACAGCTGGAGTAAGAACAGCTGAATTGGGTAAAACTGCCAAAAATTAGACCGTAGTTGTACTGGGCTTAATGAGGCTGATACCGATTAATTAAAACATGACTTCATCAGCTCCGATGCCGAGTTTTCAGATCCGATCGGGACATCCCTAATCAAAGCTTAATCAGAATGTCAGGTTTAAACCAGACCCTCTGGATGTACAAGATGAGTATCTACCCAGGATAGCTTCAGTTTTGTTCTTTTTTGCATCCTTCTGTGCTGCTCAGAATGTGATGCATTTTCGACCAAAATAAACAGTGACATGAGGGATTGGACCTGCCTCTTGAAAGGGTGTTTAAGGCAAAGAGAAAGAGAATGTTGGTGCTCTCAGTTGTGGTGTAGAATGAATAAAGAATGTTGAAATTAAGGTGTCTGAAATAAAATTTTTATGAGTGGTAGTAGATAAGTCAAGATTGAAACTTCGAATAAATTGTCAAAGAAAACCTGTTTATTTCTATAGTGTACAAAGCTCAAGATTTCCTAAAACAGGATGTGTTATACATTATACTGCTCACTTATAGTTCCATGTGTGAATTATTGTGTAGTGGTATGGGGAACTACATACAAAACAAATACTTATTCAATTTTTCTACTCAAAACGAAAGCCATACGAATAACATGTTATGATATGAACCAGCTGATCCACAATTTATTCCAGTGAATACTTAAAATTTTTTAAGATTTTGTTAATTTTAAAATAATACAAATTATGCATAAGGTTAAAAAAACTGTTACCACAATGTATCCAAAGGTGGTTCAAAAGGAGGATAAAGTCCACATGATTTGAGAAGACCAGAACTAATGTAAAGAATCACTGTATTTCATCCCAAGGGCAACTTTAAGGGACTGCTGTATGAGAAAAAAGCTTGCTCCATATTTCTCAAACTTAATAAATGATTTTAAAACAAGTTAATAAATATAAAATACATAATTTAAAATAATTTGGAATAATGTAAGAAATTATACTTGGGACTGGATGTCTTGTAAAGAGATAAAGTTATACTGACCAAAATAAATAAACAATGTTAATTGGCTAAACATCTCTGTTGGGTTTTATGGGCCAAAGTGGGTCGAGACCATCATGTATCAAAGATCCTTTTGAAATGTAGCCAAGCACAGCTGTGTTTTACTCATCCTCAAGACAAGTGAACAAACAAATTTTGAGCAGTGGATGTGAGAAAAGAGTTTATATTGTATCATTGGGGTTGAACTGCACATTTAATCCCTCACCAGGCAGTTTAGCGTGGAATTTATTGGGGTGTTTTTTTGAGTATTTAATTAACTGTGGGGCCCCTTTTTTGTTCCTGTGGCCGAGTGGAAGATAAGAGGTGATTTTATACTTGTGTGGCAGTATTTGAGCCTGCTGTGACCCACGCTCTTCCTGCCTTTGTTCTCTTACTGCTGCTTGCTCTGTGATATCAGGCGCCGTTGTGGCGCATATCGGTCATCTCTATCAAATAAGGTCACCTGGGCCCCTCTTCCGTTTCACCTGGCACTGCTTAAAACTACTGGTGTATTGTGCAGTTTTAGTGTACCGGGTTGAAACCTTTATCTGAAATGCCCAGTGTGCTTTTGGAGGGAAAAGAAATACCAAAACAAAAGTGTGAAAAAAAAAAATAAATAAAATCATTTATTTTGTAAAATATGAACTAAAGAGAAAACTTCCTGTTTTTTTTATTAATACAGTATCCTGTTTTCACTGAGGCTTTAAGCACACACACACACACACACGCGGTCTCTCTCTCTCTCTCTCTCTCTCTCTCTAAAAACAAATCCCAGTGTGTTAACTGAAGCAGAGCTCATTGTTTAGCAGGCACTCTGATGATATGTAATGGCATCTGCAGTAAGCATACATAAATGTATTTAAAGTTTAAAATGTGTATTGTAAATAAAATGTTTTTAGTACAAGATGGTGTTGGGGCCTTTAATTTCAGAAGAATATGAATGATGTTTAAATTTAATTTCTTAATTTGTTTTTCTTGCTAATATTCACAAGAATATTAAAACTACAGTACAGCTCACATTTTTTCACACATTTATTGGGGTATTTACTGCACTCCCATAATTTTCTTTTGCCATGATAGATTGTTATTAATAATATTATTAGTGATGATAACAAAAACAGGGAACTGGATCCTGGAGAACACCCTCCACTACTCGGCTGAATAGATATGTGTTTCCTGCTCTGCCTGCTTCTTTGTGGTGTGTCAGACCATTGTGTTATGATGAGAGTTAAACGTTTGATGTCTTCAAAGGGGTCAAGGGGTTGTGGTTGGGATAGAGCTCCTCCCAGTAAGTGTCATGGCCCTAATCTCCATCCCCAGTACACAAACACTAACTTATGGGAATTTACACATAACTGTTGGTTTTGGTAGCCTATCTTTGGACCATGAGAGGAGACTGGAGACCAGGAAAAAAAATCATTTGAAAAAAAAATCTTTTGAAAAAAATATTTGAAATATCTACTAAAGCTCTTCTGAGATGTGAGAGTTCAGCAAAGAGCACATGGTGTGGACTATCTGTGACCTGAAAATGAGTCCTTTAACTCCGTAATGCCTACCAGTGTATAAGAAGAACATGTGCCTGTACAGAATAACGGCACACTGAAGCTGAATTTCACAACTGACATGTTTAAATAATTAAACTAGAGATATTTAGTGTACTGTTTATCATACACGCAGTTTCTATTTCTGACCAACTGGCACCAGATGGCACTATAGGCCACAGAAGACCACTCTCTCCCACGCATTCTGTACATGCAGATGTGCTCTTTCTGCCTAGCTGAGCATCTCTCCATACAGGAATAGAGTAGCACAACAGTAACGCTCTTACAGCAGATTTCTATGCAACAGAACCACAGTTTTACATTTACACCCATTTTCCTAGGGATGCCTTATCGATACATCTCAATGATTTGTTTACAACAGTGAATGAGACTCGGCATAGCAATGTTTTGACATAAGTATAACTTTTTACTTACAGTCCAGAGTTGAGTCACTCTAAAAACTATGGTCCTAAATCCAAATGAGTACTGGTTCCCTCTGTGTGTCTGTGTTGAGCTCCTCATATTGTTGCCTAATAAAAGTGTCACAAAAAAAGGGGAGGATGATATACACCCAAAAGCAGCACAGCTAATAAACACTGTCCCCTTTTGGACATTGAGCCTGAATAGTGTCATCAAACCAGCTGATGCACATTTATCTGTTGTGGCTCGGCATAAACACAGAAAACTCTTTTTGGTGAAGGTGACCGGAAGTATTTTTGTTGAGGGTTTTACAGTGTTGAGGCACTGAGCACTCAGTTCCAGATGCCTCTGTCCATCAGACTCTTAGAAGATTCCCAGTGGGATCATTTGCTTTTTACATCTTTTCAGTGGTGCAGAATCCCTCCTCACGCTCCCATCTCGGTAAGACCCATCTTTCTGATATACAACCAGCATTTTTACATATAATTACATGTTTAAAGGCGATGTTACAACAGATGATGTACTCCACTGCAACTAAAACCTCTCTCCCCCTCTCTCTCGCTGTCTCTCCCTCTGTCGCTCTCTCTCTCTTGTCTCTCTCTCCCTCTCTCTCGCTGTCTCTCCCTCTCTCGCTGTCTCTCTCTTGTCTCTCTCCC